>JANJGN010001010.1:140000-217240 GCA_026770705.1 Isurus oxyrinchus
GAGAGAGACAGAGAGAGAGAGACAGAGAGAGAGACAGAGGGAGAGACAGAGAGAGAGAGAGAGAGAGACAGAGGGAGAGACAGAGAGAGAGAGAGAGAGAGAGACAGAGGGAGAGAGAGACAGAGGGAGAGACAGAGAGAGAGAGAGAGACAGAGAGAGAGACAGAGGGAGAGAGAGAGACAGAGGGAGAGAGAGAGAGACAGAGGGACATGGAGCAATAGAAGGTGAGAGATGGGGGAGAGTGAGACAGGGACAGACAGAGGGTTGGATAGACGGAGAGAAAGAGGAAAGGAGAGAGAGAGCGAGAGGGAGACACAGTTGCTTTGAGGTCAGTAGAGGCTCTGGAGTGTGAGGCTCCACCACTGGCGTTTCACAGAGACTGCAGTTAATACAGCTGATTCGGAACAAGCAGCAGACATCCAGCGGCTGGAGAGGGGAGCTGGGGGCCAGGGGCTTGCAGAGGGGCTATGGTGGCAGATTGGGAGTGGCGGCGCTCCATCACTAGGTGTCAGTGTGAGAGTGAGCTGTGAGCCGAAGGAGGAGTGTGTGCAACAGGAGAGACACACAAGGTAAGGGCTGTGGGAGACAGGCTGTCTGGACAATACATTGCTCTGCGTGAGCGCTCACATTACCCAGGGGGAGGCTGGGATTGTTCTCCTTACAGCAGAGAAGGTTAAGGGAGGGCGGGGGGCGGAGATTGAATTGAGACGTTCAGAATCACGAAGGGAGGGGGTTTGGGTAGAGTAGAGAGGGAGAGACTGTTTCCAGTGGTGGGAGGGTCGGTAACCAGAGGGGGACACAGATTGAAGAGAATCGGTAACAGAACCAGAGGGACACACGTTGAATAGAGAGCGCCGCACTGTCAGAGGGTCAGTGCTGAGGGAGCGCCGCACTGTCGGAGGGTCATTGCTGAGGGAGCGCCGCACTGTCGGAGGGTCATTGCTGAGGGAGCGCCGCACTGTCGGAGGGTCATTGCTGAAGGAGTGCCACACTGTGGGAGGGACAGTGCTGAGGGGGCGCCGCACTGTCGGAGGGTCAGCGCTGAGGGAGAGCTGCACAGTCGGAGGGTCAGTGCTGTGGGAGTGCAACGCTGAGGAAGGGTCAGCGCTGAGGGAGCGCCACACTGTGGGAGGGTCAGCGCTGAGGGAGCGCCGCACTGTCGGAGGGTCAGTGCTGAGGGAGAGCCGCACTGTGGGAGGGTCAGCGCTGAGGGAGTGCCGCACTGTTGGAGGGTCAGCGTTGAGGGAGCGCCGCACTGTTGGAGGGTCAGTGCTGAGGGAGAGCTGTACTGTCGGAGGGTCAGTGCTGAGGGAGTGCCGCACTGTCAGAGGGTCATTGCTGAGGGAGCGCCGCACTGTCGGAGGGTCAGTGCTGAGGGAGCGCCACACTGTCGGAGGGTCAGTGCTGAGGGAGCGCCGCACTGTGGGAGGGTCAGTGCTGAGGGAGCGCCGCACTGTCAGAGGGTCATTGCTGAGGGAGCGCTGCACTGTCTGAGGGTCATTGCTGAGGGAGCGCCGCACTGTCGGAGGGTCAGTGCTGAGGGAGCGCCGCACTGTGGGAGGGTCAGTGCTGAGGGAGCACCGCACTGTGGGAGGGTCAGTGCTGAGGGAGCGCCGCACTGTGGGAGGGTCAGTGCTGAGGGAGTGCTGCACTGTCGGAGGGTCATTGCTGAGGGAGCAACGCACTGTCGGAGGGTCAGTGCTGAGGGAGCGCCGCACTGTCGGTGGGTCAGCGCTGAGGGAGCGCTGCACTGTGGGAGGGTCAGCGCTGAGGGAGCGCCGCACTGTCGGAGGGTCAGCGCTGAGGGAGCGCCGCACTGTCGGAGGGTCAGCGCTGAGGGAGCGGCGCACTGTCGGAGGGTCAGCGCTGAGGGAGTGCTGCACTGTCGGAGGGTCAGCGCTGAGGGAGCAACGCACTGTCGGAGGGTCAGCGCTGAGGGAGCGCTGCACTGTGGGAGGGTCAGCGCTGAGGGAGCGCCGCACTGTCGGAGGGTCAGCGCTGAGGGAGCGGCGCACTGTCGGAGGGTCAGCGCTGAGGGAGTGCTGCACTGTCGGAGGGTCAGTGCTGAGGGAGTGCCGTACTGTGGGAGGGTCAGTGCTGAGAGAGCGCCGCACTGTCGGAGGGTCAGCGCTGAGGGAGAGCCACACTGTCGGAGGGTCAGTGCTGAGGGAGCGCCGCACTGTCGGAGGGTCAGCGCTGAGGGAGCGCTGCACTGTGGGAGGGTCAGTGCTGAGGGAGCGCCGCACTGTCGGAGGGTCAGCGCTGAGGGAGCGGCGCACTGTCGGAGGGTCAGCGCTGAGGGAGTGCTGCACTGTCGGAGGGTCAGCGCTGAGGGAGCAACGCACTGTCGGAGGGTCAGCGCTGAGGGAGCGCCGCACTGTCGGAGGGTCAGTACTGAGGGAGCGCCGCACTGTCGGAGGGTCAGTGCTGAGGGAGTGCCGCACTGTGGGAGGGTCAGTGCTGAGGGAGCACGGCACTGTGGGAGGGACAGTGCTGAGGGAGCGCCGCACTGTCGGAGGCTCAGTGCTGAGGGAGAGCTGCACTGTGGGAGGGTCAGTGCTGAGGGTGCGCCGCACTGTCGGAGGGTCAGTGCTGAGGGAGTGCCGCACTGTGGGAGGGTCAGTGCTGAGGGAGCACCGCACTGTGGGAGGGACAGTGCTGCGGGAGCGCCGCACTGTCAGAGGCTCAGTGCTGAGGGAGAGCTGCACTGTGGGAGGGTCAGTGCTGAGGGAGCGCCACACTGTCGGAGGGTCAGTGCTGAGGGAGAGCCGCACTGTCAGAGGGTCATTGCTGAGGGAGCGCTGCACTGTCGGAGGGTCATTGCTGAGGGAGCGCCGCACTGTCGGAGGGTCAGTGCTAAAAGGAGCACCGCACTGTGGGAGGGTCAGTGCTGAGGGAGCGCCGCACTGTGGGAGGGTCAGTGCTGAGGGAGTGCTGCACTGTCGGAGGGTCATTGCTGAGGGAGCACCGCACTGTCGGAGGGTCAGTGCTGAGGGAGCGCCGCACTGTCGGAGGGTCAGCGCTGAGGGAGCGCTGCACTGTTGGAGGGTCAGCGCTGAGGGAGCGCTGCACTGTGGGAGGGTCAGCGCTGAGGGAGCGCTGCACTGTGGGAGGGTCAGCGCTGAGGGAACGCTGCACTGTCGGAGAGTCAGCGCTGAGGGAGCGGCGCACTGTCGGAGGGTCAGCGCTGAGGGAGCGCTGCACTGTCGGAGGGTCAGTGCTGAGGGAGTGCCTCACTGTCGGAGGGTCAGTGCTGAGGGAGAGCCGTACTGTGGGAGGGTCAGTGCTGAGAGAGCGCCGCACTGTCGGAGGGTCAGCGCTGAGGGAGTGCCGCACTGTCGGAGGGTCATTGCTGAGGGAGCGCCGCACTGTCGGAGGGTCAGCACTGAGGGAGCGCTGCACTGTGGGAGGGTCAGCGCTGAGGGAGCGCTGCATTGTGGGAGGGTCAGCGCTGAGGGAGCGCCGCACTGTCGGAGGGTCATTGCTGAGGGAGTTCTGCACTGTTGGAGGGTCAGTGCTGAGGAAGCACCGCACTGTGGGAGGGTCAGTGCTGAGGGAGCGCCGCACTGTCAGAGGGTCAGTGCTGAGGGAGCGCCGCACTGTCGGAGGGTCAGTGCTGAGGGAGCACCGCACTTTCGGAGGGTCAGTGCTGAGGGAGCGCCGCACTGTGGGAGGGTCAGTGCTGAGGGAGTGCTGCACTGTCGGAGGGTCATTGCTGAGGGAGAGCCGCACTGTCGGAGGGTCAGCGCTGAGGGAGCGCCGCACTGTGGGAGGGTCAGTGCTGAGGGAGCGGCGCAGTGTGGGAGGCTCAGCGCTGAGGGAGCGCTGCACTGTGGGAGGGTCAGCGCTGAGGGAGCGCCGCACTGTCGGAGGGTCAGTGCTGAGGGAGCGCCGCACTGTGGGAGGGTCAGCGCTGAGGGAGCACCGCACTGTGGGAGGGTCAGTGCTGAGGGAGCACCGCACTGTGGGAGGGTCAGTACTGAGGGAGTGCTGCACTGTCGGAGGATCATTGCTGAGGGAGAACCGCACTGTCGGAGGGTCAGTGCTGAGGGAGCGCCGCACTGTGGGAGGGTCAGCGCTGAGGGAGGGTCAGCGCTGAGGGAGTGCCGCACTGTCGAAGGGTCAGTGCTGAGGGAGCGCCGAACTGTCGGAGGGTCAGCGCTGAGGGAGCACCGCACTGTGGGAGGGTCAGTGCTGAGGGAGCACCGCACTGTGGGAGGGTCAGTGCTGAGGGAGTGCTGCACTGTCGGAGGGTCAGTGCTGAGGGAGCGCCGCACTGTCGGAGGGTCAGCGCTGAGGGAGCGCCGCACTGTCGGAGGGTCAGTGCTGAGGGAGAGCCGCACTGTCGGAGTGTCAGCGCTGAGGGAGAGCTGCACTGTGGGAGGGTCAGCACTGAGGGAGCGCCGCACTGTCAAAGGGTCAGCGCTGAGGAAGCGCCGCACTGTCGGAGGGTCAGTGCTGTGGGAGCGCTGCACTGTTGGAGGGTCAGTGCTGAGGGAGCGCCGCACTGACGGAGGGTCAGTGCTGAGGGAGCGCCGCACTGTGGGAGGGTCAGTGCTGAGGGAGAGCTGCACTGTCAGACGGTCAGCGCTGAGGGAGCGCCGCATGGTGGGAGGGTCAGTGCTGAGAGAGCGCTGCACTGTCAGAGGGTCAGTGCTGAGGGAATGCCACACTGAGGGAGGGTCAGCGCTGAGGCAGCGCCGCACTGTCGGAGGGTCAGTGCTGAGGGAGTGCTGCACTGTCAGAGGGTCACTGCTGAGGGAGCGCCGCACTGTCGGAAGGTCAGCGCTGAGGGAGCGCCGCACTGTCGGACGGTCAGTGCTGACGGAGCGCCGCACTGTCAGATGGTCAGTGCTGAGGGGGAGCTGTACTGTCAGACCGTCAGCGCTGAGGGAGCACCGCACTGTCGGAGGATCAGTGCTGAGGGAGCGCCGCACTGTTGGAGGGTCAGTGCTGTGGGAGCGCCGCACTGTCGGAGGATCAGTGCTGAGGGAGTGCTGCACTGTGGGAGGGTCAGTGCTGAGGGAGCGCCGCACTAACAATGTAGAGGGAGCTTTACTGTCTATCTAACCCTGTGCTGTACCTGTCCTGGGAGTGTTTGATGGGGACGGTGTAGAGGGAGCTTTACTCTGTATCTAACCCCGTGCTAGACCTGTCATGGGAGTGTTTGATGGGGACAGTGTAGTGGGAGATTTACTCTGTATCTAACCCCGTGCTGTTCCTGCCCTGGGAGTGTTTGATGGGGATGTTGTAGAGGGAGCTTTACTCTGTATCTAACCCCTGCTGTACCTGTCCAGGGAGTGTTTGATGAGGATGGTGTAGAGGGAGCTTTACTCTGTATCTAACCCCGTGCTGTACCTGTCCTGGGAGTGTTTGATGGGGACGGTGTAGAGGGAGATTTACTCTGTGTCTAACCCGTGTTGTAAAACATCACACCTTATAGATTGAATAGCAGGGAACGCTCATGACTGTGTGTTTTACATTGTCTCGGGAGGAGATCGTAGCAGCGACGCCCTGAGATTGTCTGCTTTACGATTTTTTGGGAAGAGATCCTAACAGCGATGCCCTGTGACTGTGTGTTTTATGATATGTCGGGAGGAGATCGTAACAGCAATGCCCTGAGACTGTGTGCTTTACGATGTTTCGGGAAGAGATCGTAACAGCGATGCCCTGTGACTGTGTAGTTTAGGATGTTTCGGGAGGAGATCGTAATAGCGATGCCCTGAGACTATGTGTTTTAAGATGTTTCAGGAGGAGATCGTAACAGCGATGCCCCGAGACTGTGTGCTTTACGATGTTTCAGGAAGAGATCGTAACTCCGATTCCCCGAGACTGTGCGCTTTATGATGTTTCAAGAAGAGATCGTAACAGCGATGCCCTGAGACTGTGTGTTTTATGATATGTCGGGAGGAGATCGTAACAGTGATGCCCTGAGTCTGTGTGTTTTATGATGTGTCGGGAGGAGATCGTAACAGTGATGCCCTGAAACTGTGTGTTTTATGATGTGTCGGGAGGAGATCGTAACAGTGATGCCCTGAGACTGTGTGCTTTATGCTGTTTCGGGGAGAGATCGTAAAAGCGATGCCCTGAGACTCTGTGTTTTATGATGTTTCAGGAACAGATCGTAACAGCGATGCCCTGAGACTGTGTGTTTTATGATGTTTCAGGAAGAGATTGTAACAGCGATGCCCTGAGACTGTGTGTTTTATGATGTGTCGGGAGGAGATCGTAACAGTGATGCCCTGAGACTGTGTGTTTTATGATGTGTCAGGAGGAGATCGTAACAGTGATGCCCTGAGACTGTGTGCTTTACGCTGTTTCAGGGAGAGATCGTAACAGCGATGCCCTGAGACTCTGTGCTTTATGTTGTTTCAGGAAGAGATCGTAACAGCGATGCCCTGAGACTGTAGCTTTACGATGTTCCAGGAAGAGATCGTAACAGCGATGCTCTGAGACTGTAGCTTTACGATGTTTCAGGAAGAGATCGTAACAGCGATGCCCTGAGACTGTGTGCTTTATGATGTTTCAGGAAGAGATCGTAATAGCGATGCCCTGAGACTGTGTGTTTTATGATGTTTCAGGGAGAGATCGTAACAGCGATGCCCTGAGACTGTGTGTTTTATGATGTTTCGGGGCGAGATCGTAACAGCGATGCCCCGAGACTGTGTGCTTTACGATGTTTCAGGAAGAGATCGTAACAGCGATGCCCTGAGACTGTGTGCATTACGATGTTTCGGGAAGAGATCGTAATACCGATGCCCTGAGACTGTGTGCATTACGATGTTTTGGGAAGAGATCGTAACAGCGATGCCCTGAGACTGTGTGTTTTATGATGTGTCGGGAAGAGATCGTAACAGCGATGCCCTGAGACTGTGTGTTTTATGATGTTTCAGGAAGAGATTGTAACAGCGATGCCCTGTGACTGTGTGTTTTATGATGTTTCAGGAAGAGATCATAACAGCGATGCCCTGAGACTGTGTGTTTTATGATGTTTCAGGAAGAGATTGTAACTGCGATGCCACGTGACTGTGTGCTTTATGATTTTTCAGATAGTGATCGTAATAGCGATGCCCTGAGACTGTGTGTTTTATGATGTTTCAGGAAGAGATCGTAACAGCGATGCCCTGAGACTGTGTGTTTTATGATGTTTCAGGAAGAGATCGTAACAGCGATGCCACGTGACTGTGTGCTTTATGATTTTTCAGGGAGAGATCGTAACAGCGATGCCCTGAGACAGTGTGCTTTATGATGTTTCAGGGAGAGATCGTAACAGCGATGCACTGAGACCATGTGTCTTATGATGTTTCAGGGAGAGATCGTAACAGCGATGCCCTGAGACTGTGTGCTTTATGATGTTTCAGGGAAGAGATCGTAACAGTGATGCACTGAGACTGTGTGTTTTATGATGTTTCAGGGAAGAGATCGTAACAGCGATGCCCTGAGACTGTATGCTTTATGATGTTTCGGGAAGAGATCGTAACAGCGATGCCCTGAGACTGTGTGTTTTATGATGTTTCAGGTAGAGATCGTAACTGCGAAGCCCTGAGACTGTGTGCTTTACGATGTTTCGGAGAGAGATCATAACAGCGATGCCGTGAGACTGTGTGCTTTATGATGTTTCAGGAAGAGATCGTAACTGCGATATCCTGAGACTGTGGGCTTTATGATGTTTCAGGAAGAGATCGTAACAGCAATGCCCTGAGACTCTGTGTTTTACGATGTTTTGGGGAGAGATCGTAACAGCAATGCCCTGAGACTCTGTGCTTTATGATGCTTCAGGAAGAGATCGTAACAGTGATGCCCTGAGACTGTGTGCTTTATGATGTTTCAGGGAGGAGATCGTAACTGCGATGCCCTGAGACTGTGTGTTTTATGATGTTTCAGGAAAGGATCGTAACAGCGATGCCCTGAGACTGTGTACTTTATGATGTTTCAGGGAGAGATCGTAACTGCGATGCCCTGAGACTCTGTGTTTTATGATGTTTCAGGAAGGGATCGTAACAGCGATGCCCTGAGACTGTGTGTTTTATGATGTTTCAGGGAGCGATCATAACAGCGATGCCCTGAGACTCTGTGTTTTATGATGTGTTGGGAAGAGATTGTAACAGCGATGCCCTGAGACTGTGTGTTTTATGATGTTTCAGGGAGAGATCGTAACTGCGATGCCCTGAGACTGTGTGCTTTATGATGTTTCGGGAAGAGGTCGTAACAGCGATGCCCTGAGTCTGTGTGCTTTATGATGTTTCAGGAAGAGATCGTAACAGCGATGCCCTGAGACTGTGTGTTTTATGATGTTTCAGGAAGGGATCGTAACAGCGATGCCCTGAGACTGTGTGTTTTATGATTTTTCGGATAGTGATCGTAACTGCGATGCCCTGAGTCTGTGTGCTTTATGATGTTTCAGGAAGAGATCGTAACAGTGATGCCCTGAGACTCTGTGTTTTATGATGTTTCAGGCAGTGATGGTAACAGTGAGGGGTGAAATTTTGAAGCGGGTGCAGGAGCAGAATGACCTGGCTGTATCTGTGCATCGATCATTGAAGGTGTAGGACAGGTAGAGAGAGCTGATTAAGCCTATAGTATTCTGAGCTTTATTAATAGAGGCATCGAGTACAAGAGCAGGGAGGTTATGCTGAATTTATATAAGACCCTCTTTAGACCTCAGCTGGAGTATTGTGTACAGTTCTGTGTCCCTCCAGGATGTGAACACATTGGAGAGAGTGCAGAAGAGGATTACCAGAATGGTTCCAGGGATGAGAAACTTCAGTTACAAGATCGATTGGAGAGATTGGGCCTGTTCTCCTCGGAGCGAAGGAGTCTGAGAGGAGATTTGATAGAGATGTTCAAAATCATGAGGGGGCTGGGCATAGATGACTTTGTGGGGATGACTATGTGGGGGGTAGGATTAGTAAGTTTACAGATGACACAAAGATTGGCCGGGTGGTTAACAGTGAGGTTGAGTGTCTTGGGCTACAGGAAGATATAGACGGGATGGTCAAATGGGCAGATAAGTGGCAGATGGAATTTAACCCTGAAAAGTGTGAGGTGATACACTTTGGAAGGAGTAATTTGACAAGGAAGTATTCAATGAATGAAATGACATTAAGAAGTTCTGAGGAACAAAGGGGCCTTGGTGTGTGTGTCCATAGATCTCTGAAGGCAGAGGGGCATGTTAGTGGGGTGGTGAAAAAGACATATGGGACACTTGCCTTTATCAATCGAGGTATAGATGACAAAAGTAGGGAGGTGATGTTGGAGTTGTATAGAACCTTGGTGAGGCCACAGCTGGAGTACTGTGTGCAGTTCTGGTCGCCACATTATAGGAAGGATGTGATTGCACTGGAGGGGGTGCAGAGGAGATTCACCAGGATGTTGCCTGGGGTGAAACATTTAAGTTATGAAGAGAGGTTGGATAGACTTGGGTTGTTTTTGTTGGAGCAGAGAAGACTGAGGGGTGACCTGATCGAGGTGTACAAGATTATGAGGGGCATGGACAGGGTGGATAGGGAGCAGCTGTTCCCCTTAGTTGAAGGGTCAGTCACAAGGGGACATAAGTTCAAGGTGAGGGGCAGGAGGTTTAGGGGGGGATGTGAGGAAAAACTTTTTTACCCAGAGGGTGGTGACGGTCTGGAATGCGCTGCCTGGGAGGGTGGTGGAGGCGGGTTGCCTCACATCCTTTAAAAAGTACCTGGATGAGCACTTGGCACATCATAAAATTCAAGGCTATGGGCCAAGTTCTGGTAAATGGGATTAGGGAGGTAGGTCAGGTGTTTCTCACGTGTCAGTGCACACTCACGATGGGCCGAAGGGCCTCTTCTGGCACTGTGTGATTCTGTGATTCTGATTTTCTGATTCTGGGATAGACAGAGTAGACAGAGAGCTTTTCACACTCATAAAAGGATCAAGAACAAGAGGGCACAGATTTAAAGTGTTTTGTAAAAGCAGCAAATGTGAGGTGAGAAAAAACTTTTTCACACAGCGAGTGGGTAGGGTTTAAAATGCACTGCCTGAGAGTGTGGGGGAGACAGGGTCAATCGAGGCGTTAGGGTGTGGAGTGTGGTGCCTGAGAGTGTGGGGGAGACAGGGTAAATCGAGGCGTTAGGATCTGGAATGTGCTGCCTGAGAGTGTGGTGGAGACAGGGTCAATCAAGGTGTTAGTGTCTGGAATGTGTCGCCCGAGATTGTGGTGGAGACAGGGCCAATCGAGGCGTTAGGGTCTGGAATGCACTGCCTGAGAGTGTGGGGGAGACAGGGTCAATCGAGGTGTTAGGATCTGGAATGCGCTGCCTGAGAGTGTGGTGGAGACAGGTTCAATCGAGGCGTTAGGGTCTGGAATGTGCTGCCTGTGATTGTGGTGGAGACAGGGTCAATCGAGGCGTTAGGATCTGGAATGTGCTGCCTGAGAGTGTGGGGGAGACAGGTTCAATCGAGGCTTTATGGTCTGGAATGCGCTGCCTGAGAGTGTGGTGGAGACAGGTTCAATCGAGGCTTTAGGGTCTGGAATGCGCTGCCTGAGAGTGTGGTGGAGACAGGTTCAATCGAGGCGTTAGGATCTGGAATGCGCTGCCTGAGATTGTGGTGGAGACGGGGTGAATTGAGGCGTTAGGATCTGGAATGCGCTGCCTGAGATTGTGGTGGAGAAAGGTTCAATCGAGGCGTTAGGATCTGTAATGCGCTGCCTGAGAGTGTGGGGGAGACAGGGTCAATCGAGGCGTTAGGATCTGGAATGTGCTGCCTGAGAGTGTGGGGGAGACAGGGTCAATCGAGGCGTTAGGGTCTGGAATGCGCTGCCTGAGAGTGTGGTGGAGACAGGGTCACTTGAGGCGTTAGGGTCTGGACTGTGCTACCTGTGTGTGGTGGAAACAGGTTCAATCGAGGCGTTAGGATCTGGAATGCGCTGCCTGAGAGTGTGGTGGGACAGGGTCAATCGAGGCGTTATGATATGGAATGCACCGCCTGAGAGTGTGATGGAGTCAGGGTCAATCGAGGCGTTAGTGCCTGGAATGCGCTGCCTGAGAGTGTGGGGGAAACAGGGTCAATTGAGGCGTTAGGGTCTGGAATGCGCTGCCTGAGAGTGTGGTGGAGACAGGGTCAGTTGAGGCGTTAGGGCCTGGAATGAGCTGCCTGAGAGTGTGGTGGAGACAGGGTCAATCGCGGCGTTAGGATCTGGAATGCGTTGCCTGAGATTGTGGTGGAGACAGGGTCAATCCAGGTGTTAGGGTCCGAATGCGCTGCCTGAGGGTTTGGTGGAGACAGGTTCAATCAAGGCGTTAGGGTCTGGAATGCGCTGCCTGAGAGTGTGGTGGAGATAGGGTCAATTGAGGCGTTAGGATCTGGAATGTTCTGCCTGAGATCGTGATGGAGACAGGTTCAATCGAGGCGTTAGGATCTGGAATGCGCTGCCTGAGAGTGTGGGGGAGACAGGGTCAATCGAGGCGTTAGGGTCTGGAATGCGCTGCCTGAGATTGTGGTGGAGACAGGGTCAATCGAGACGTTAGCGTCTGGAATGTGTTGCCTGAGAGTGTGGGGGAGGCAGCGTCACTTGATGCGTTAGGATCTGGAATGCGCTGCCTGAGAGTGTAGTGCAAACAGGTTCAATCGAGGCGTTAGGATCTGGAATGCGATACCTGAGAGTGTAGTGTAGACAGGTTCAATCCAGGCGTTAGGGTCTGGAATGCGCTGCTTGAAATTTTGGTGGAGAAAGGTTCAATCGAGGCGTTAGGATCTGGAATGCGCTGCCTGAGAATGTGATGGAGACAGGGTCAATTGAGGCGTTAGGATCTGGAATGTGCTGCCTGAGATTGTGATGGAGACAGGGTCAATCAAGGCGTTAGGAAGTAGAATGCACTGCCTGAGAGTGTGGTTGGGACAGGGTCAATCGAGGTGTTAGTGTCTGGAAGGCGCTGTCTTAGAGTGTGGGGGAGCCAGGGTCAATCGAGGCGTTAGGGTCTGGAATGTGCTGCCTGAGAGTGTGGGGGAGACAGGTCAATCGAGGCGTTAGGATCTGGAATGCGCTAACTGAGAGTGTGGTGGAGACAGGGACAATCGAGGCGTTAGGGTCTGGAATGCGCTGCCTGAGAGTGTGGTGGAGACAGGGTCAATCGAGACGTTAGCGTCTGGAATGTGTTGCCTGAGAGTGTGGGGGAGGCAGCGTCACTTGATGCGTTAGGATCTGGAATGCGCTGCCTGAGAGTGTAGTGGAAACAGGTTCAATCGAGGCGTTAGGATCTGGAATGCGATACCTGAGAGTGTAGTGTAGACAGGTTCAATCCAGGCGTTAGGGTCTGGAATGCGCTGCTTGAAATTTTGGTGGAGAAAGGTTCAATCGAGGCGTTAGGATCTGGAATGCGCTGCCTGAGAATGTGATGGAGACAGGGTCAATTGAGGCGTTAGGATCTGGAATGTGCTGCCTGAGATTGTGATGGAGACAGGGTCAATCAAGGCGTTAGGAAGTAGAATGCACTGCCTGAGAGTGTGGTTGGGACAGGGTCAATCGAGGTGTTAGTGTCTGGAAGGCGCTGTCTTAGAGTGTGGGGGAGCCAGGGTCAATCGAGGCGTTAGGGTCTGGAATGTGCTGCCTGAGAGTGTGGGGGAGACAGGTCAATCGAGGCGTTAGGATCTGGAATGCGCTAACTGAGAGTGTGGTGGAGACAGGGACAATCGAGGCGTTAGGGTCTGGAATGCGCTGCCTGAGAGTGTGGTGGAGACAGGGTCAATCGAGACGTTAGCGTCTGGAATGTGTTGCCTGAGAGTGTGGGGGAGGCAGCGTCACTTGATGCGTTAGGATCTGGAATGCGCTGCCTGAGAGTGTAGTGGAAACAGGTTCAATCGAGGCGTTAGGATCTGGAATGCGATACCTGAGAGTGTAGTGTAGACAGGTTCAATCCAGGCGTTAGGGTCTGGAATGCGCTGCTTGAAATTTTGGTGGAGAAAGGTTCAATCGAGGCGTTAGGATCTGGAATGCGCTGCCTGAGAATGTGATGGAGACAGGGTCAATTGAGGCGTTAGGATCTGGAATGTGCTGCCTGAGATTGTGATGGAGACAGGGTCAATCAAGGCGTTAGGAAGTAGAATGCACTGCCTGAGAGTGTGGTTGGGACAGGGTCAATCGAGGTGTTAGTGTCTGGAAGGCGCTGTCTTAGAGTGTGGGGGAGCCAGGGTCAATCGAGGCGTTAGGGTCTGGAATGTGCTGCCTGAGAGTGTGAGGGAGACAGGTCAATCGAGGCGTTAGGATCTGGAATGCGCTAACTGAGAGTGTGGTGGAGACAGGGACAATCGAGGCGTTAGGGTCTGGAATGCGCTGCCTGAGAGTGTGGTGGAGACAGGGTCAATCGAGGCGTTACGTTCTGGAATACGCTCCCTGAGATTGTGGTGGAGGCATGTTTAATCGAGGCGTTAGGGTGTAGAATGCGCTGCTTGAGAGTGTGGTGGAAACAGGGTCAATTGAGGCGTTAGTGTCTGGAATGCGCTGCCTGAGAGTGTGGTGGAGACAGGGTCAATTGAGGCGTTAGGGTCTGGAAGGCGCTGTCTTAGAGTGTGGGGGAGCCAGGGTCAATCGAGGCGTTAGGATCTGGAATGTGCGCCTGAGAGTGTGGGGGAGACAGGGTCAATCGAGGCGTTAGGGGCTGGAATGCGCTGCTTGAGAGTGTGGGGGAGACAGGGTCAATCGAGGCGTTAGGATCTGGAATGTGCTGCCTGAGAGTGTGGTGGAGACAGGGCCAATCGAGGCGTTAGGGTCTGGAATGCGCTGCCTGAGAGTGTGGGGGAGACAGGGTCAATCGAGGCGTTAGGATCTGGAATGCACTGCCTGAGAGTGTGGGGGAGACAGGGTCAATCGAGGCGTTAGGGTCTGGAATGTGCTGCCTGAGAGTGTGGGGGAGACAGGTTCAATCGAGGCCTTAGGGTCTGGAATGTGCTGTTTGAGATTGTGGTGTAGACAGTTTCATTCGAGGCGTTCGAATCTAGAATGTGCTGCCTGAGAGTGTGGTGCAGACAGGGTCAATCGAGGCGTTAGGGTCTGGAATGCGCTGCCTGAGAGTGTGGTGGAGACACGATCTTTCGAGGTGTTAGGATCTGGTATGCGCTGCCTGAGAGTGTGGGGGAGACAGGGTCACTTGAAACGTTAGGGTCTGGAATGCGCTGCCTGAGAGTGTGGTGGAAACAGGTTCAATCAAGGCGTTAGGATCTGGAATGCGATACCTGAGAGTGTGGTGGGACAGGGTCAATCGAGGCGTTAGGATCTGGAATGCGCTGCCTGAGATTGTGGTGGAGACAGGGTCAATCGAGGCATTAGGGTCTGGAATGCGCTGCCTGAGAGTGTGGGGGAGACAGGGTCAATCGAGGTGTTAGGGTCTGGAATGCGTTGCCTGAGAGTGTGGTGGAGACAGGTCAATCGAGGCGTTAGGATCTGGACTGCACTACCTGAGTGTGTGGGGGAGACAGGGACAATCGAGGCGTTAGGATCTGGAATGCGCTGCCTGAGAGTGTGGGGGAGACAGGGTCAATCGAGGTGTTAGGATCTGGAATGCGCTGCCTGAGAGTGTGAATGAGTCTGGGTCAATTGAGGCGTTAGGGTCTGGAATGCGCTGCCTGAGAGTGTGGGGGAGACAGGGTCAATCTTGTGGTTAGGATCTGGAATGTGCTGCCTGAGAGTGTGGTGGAGACAGGTTCAATCCAGGCGTTAGGATCTGGAATATGCTGCCTGAGAGTGTGGGGGAGGCAGGTTCAATCGAGGCGTTAGGGTCTGGAATGTGCTGCCTGAGAGTGTAGTGGAGACAGGGTCAATCGAGGCCTTACGGTCTGGAATGCGCTGCCTGAGAGTGTGGTAGAGACAGGGCCAATCGAGGCGTTAGGGTCTGGAATGCGCTGCCTGAGAGTGTGGGGGAGACAGGGTCAATCGAGGCGTTAGGATCTGGAATGCACTGCCTGAGAGTGTGGGGGAGACAGGGTCAATCGAGGCGTTAGGGTCTGGAATGTGCTGCCTGAGAGTGTGGGGGAGACAGGTTCAATCGAGGCCTTAGGGTCTGGAATGTGCTGTTTGAGATTGTGGTGTAGACAGTTTCATTCGAGGCATTCGAATCTAGAATGTACTGCCTGAGAGTGTGGTGCAGACAGGGTCAATCGAGGCGTTAGGGTCTGGAATGCGCTGCCTGAGAGTGTGGTGGAGACACGATCTTTCGAGGTGTTAGGATCTGGTATGCGCTGCCTGAGAGTGTGGGGGAGACAGGGTCACTTGAAGCGTTAGGGTCTGGAATGCGCTGCCTGAGAGTGTGGTGGAGACAGGTTCAATCAAGGCGTTAGGATCTGGAATGCGATACCTGAGAGTGTGGTGGGACAGGGTCAATCGAGGCGTTAGGATCTGGAATGCGCTGCCTGAGATTGTGGTGGAGACAGGGTCAATCGAGGCATTAGGGTCTGGAATGCGCTGCCTGAGAGTGTGGGGGAGACAGGGTCAATCGAGGTGTTAGGGTCTGGAATGCGTTGCCTGAGAGTGTGGTGGAGACAGGTCAATCGAGGCGTTAGGATCTGGACTGCACTGCCTGAGAGTGTGGGGGAGACAGGGTCAATCGTGTGGTTAGGATCTGGAATGTGCTGCCTGAGAGAGTGGTGGAGACAGGTTCAATCCAGGCGTTAGGATCTGGAATATGCTGCCTGAGACTGTGGGGGAGGCAGGTTCATTCGAGGCGTTAGGGTCTGGAATGTGCTGCCTGAGAGTGTAGTGGAGACAGGGTCAATCGAGGCCTTACGGTCTGGAATGCGCTGCCTCAGAGTGTCGTGGAGACAGGGTCAATTGAAGCGTTAGGGTCTGGAATGAGCTGCTTGAGATTGTGGTGGAGAAAGGTTCAATTGAGGCGTTAGTGTCTGGAATGCGTTAACTGAGAGTGTGGGGGAGACAGGGTCTATTGAGACATTAGGATCTGGAATGTGCTGCCTGAGATTGTGATGGAGACAGGTTCAATCAAGGTGTTAGGAAGTAGAATGCGCTGCCTGAGAGTGTGGTTGGGACAGGGTCAATCGAGGCGTTACGTTCTGGAATACGCTCCCTGAGATTGTGGTGGAGGCATGTTTAATCGAGGCGTTAGGGTGTGGAATGCGCTGCCTGAGAGTGTGGTTGAGACACGGTCAATCGAGGCTTTAGGGTCTGGAATGTGCTGCCTGAGAGTGTGGGGGAGACAGGGTCAATCGAGGCGTTAGGGTGTGGAATGCGCTGCCTGAGAGTGTGGGGGAGACAGGGTCAATCGAGGCGTTAGGATTTGGAATGTGCTGCCTGAGAGTGTGGGGGAAACAGGGTCAATTGAGGCGTTAGGGTCTGGAATGCGCTGCCTGAGAGTGTGGTGGAGTCAGGGTCAATCGTGTGGTTAGGATCTGGAATGTGCTGCCTGAGAGTGTGGTGGAGACAGGTTCAATCCAGGCGTTAGGATCTGGAATGCGCTGCCTGACATTGTGTGGTAGACAGGGTCAATCGAGGTGTTAGGGTCTGGAATGAGCTGCTTGAGATTGTGATAGGGAAAGGTTCAATCGAGGCGTTAGGATCTGGAATGCACTGCCTGAGAGTGTGATGGAGTCAGGGTCAATCGAGGCGTTAGTGTCTGGAATACGCTCCCTGAGATTGTGGTGGAGGCATGTTTAATCGAGGCGTTAGGGTGTGGAATGCGCTGCCTGAGAGTGTGGGGGAGACAGGGTCAATCGAGGCATTAGGATCTGGAATGTGCTGCCTGAGAGTGTGGTGGAGACAGGATCAATCGAGGCGT
Source organism: Isurus oxyrinchus (assembly GCA_026770705.1). NCBI lineage: Eukaryota > Metazoa > Chordata > Chondrichthyes > Lamniformes > Lamnidae > Isurus > Isurus oxyrinchus. The sequence goes on from JANJGN010001010.1 coordinate 156,752, forward strand.
TAGGGTCTGGAATGCGATACCTGAGATTGTGGTGGAAACAGCGTCAATTGAGGCGTTAGGGTCTGGATGTGCTGCCTGAGAGTATGGTGGAGACAGGGTCAATCCAGGCGTTAGGGTATGGAATGCGCTGCCTGAGAGTGTGGGGGAGACAGGGTCAATTGAGGCGTTAGTGTCTGGAATGTGCTGCCTGGGAGTGTGGGGGAGACACGGTCAATCGAGGCGTTAGGATCTAGAAAGCGCTGCCAGAGAGTGTGGTGGAGACAGGGTCAATCGAGGCGTCAGGGTCTGGAATGCGCTGCCTGAGAGTGTGGTGGAGACAGGGCCAATCGAGGCATTAGGGTCTGGAATGCGCTGCTTGAGAGTGTGGTGGAGACAGGGTCAATCGAGGCATTAGGGTCTGGAATGTGCTGCCTGAGAGTGTGGGGGAGACAGGTGCAATCGAGGCCTTAGGGTCTGGAATGTGCTGTTTGAGATTGTGGTGTAGACAGTTTCATTCGAGGCGTTCGAATCTAGAATGTGCTGCCTGAGAGTGTGGTGCAGACAGGGTCAATCGAGGCGTTAGCGTCTGGAATGCGCTGCCTGAGAGTGTGGGGGAGACAGGGTCACTTGAAGCGTTAGGGTCTGGAATGCGCTGCCTGAGAGTGTGGTGGAAACAGGTTCAATCGAGGCGTTAGGATCTGGAATGCGATACCTGAGAGTGTGGTGGGACAGGGTCAATCGAGGCGTTAGGGTCTGGAATGTGCTGTTTGAGATTGTGGTGTAGACAGGGTCAATCGAGGCGTTAGGGTCTGGAATGCGCTGCCTGAGAGTGTGGTGGAGTCAGGGTCAATCGAGGCGTTAGCGTCTGGAATGCGTTGCCTGAGAGTGTGGTGGAGACAGGTCAATCGAGGCGTTAGGATCTGGACTGCGCTACCTGAGTGTGTGGTGGAGACAGGGACAATCGAGGCGTTAGGGTCTGGAATGCGCAGCCTGAGAGTGTGGGGGAGACAGGGTCAATCGAGGCGTTAGGGTCTGGAATGTGCTGCCTGAGAGTGTGGTGGAGATAGGGCCAATCGAGGCCTTAGGGTCTGGAATGCGCTGCTTGAGAGTGTGGGGGAGACAGGGTCAATCGAGGAGTTATGATCTGGAATGAGCTGCCTGAGATTGTGGTGGGGACAGGGTCAATCGAGGCGTTAATGTCTGGAATGTGCTGCCTGAGAGTGTGGGGGAGACAGGTTCAATCGAGGCCTTAGGTTCTGGAATGTGCTGTTTGAGATTGTGGTGTGGACAGATTCAATCGAGGCGTTAGGGTCTGGAATGCGCTGCCTGAGAGTGTGTGGGAGACAGGGTCAATCGAGGTGTTAGGGTGTGGAATGAGCTGCTTGAGATTGTGATGGGGAAAGGTTCAATCGAGGCGTTAGGATCTGGAATGCACTGCCTGAGAGTGTGATGGAGTCAGGGTCAATCGAGGCGTTAGTGTCTGGAATACGCTCCCTGAGATTGTGGTGGAGGCATGTTTAATCGAGGCGTTAGGGTGTGGAATGCGCTGCCTGAGAGTGTGGTGCAGACAGGGTGAATTGAGGGATTAGGGTCAGGAATGTGCTGCCTGAGATTGTGGTGGAGACAGGGTCAATCGAGGCGTTAGGATCTAGAATGCTCTGCCTGTAAGTGTGGTTGGGACAGGTTAAGTCGAGGTGTTAGGGGCTGGAATGCGCTGCCTGAGAGTGTGGTGGAGACAGGGTCAATCGAGGTGTTAGGATCTGGAATGCGCTGCCTGAGAGTGTGAATGAGTCTGGGTCAATTGAGGCGTTAGGGTCTGGAATGCGCTGCCTGAGAGTGTGGTGGAGACAGGTTCAATCGAGGCCTTAGGGTCTGGAATGTGCTGTTTGAGATTGTGGTGTAGACAGGGTCAATCGAGGCGTTAGGGTCTGGAATGCGCTGCCTGAGAGTGTGGTGGAGTCAGGGTCAATCGAGGCGTTAGCGTCTGGAATGCGTTGCCTGGGAGTGTGGTGGAGACAGGTCAATCGAGGCGTTAGGATCTGGACTGCGCTACCTGTGTGTGTGGTGGAGACAGGGACAATCGAGGCGTTAGGGTCTGGAATGCGCAGCCTGAGAGTGTGGGGGAGACAGGGTCAATCGAGGCGTTAGGATCTGGAATGTGCTGCCTGAGAGTGTGGTGGAGACAGGGCCAATCGAGGCCTTAGGGTCTGGAATGCGCTGCTTGAGAGTGTGGAGGAGACAGGGTCAATCGAGACGTTATGATCTGGAATGAGCTGCCTGAGATTGTGGTGGGGACAGGGTCAATCGAGGCGTTAATGTCTGGAATGTGCTGCCTGAGGGTGTGGGGGAGACAGGTTCAATCGAGGCGTTAGGATCTGGAATGCGCTGCCTGAGAGTGTGGGGGAGACAGGTTCAATCGAGGCCTTAGGATCTGGAATGCGCTGCCTGAGAGTGTGGTGGAGACAGGTTCAATCGAGGCGTTAGGGTCTGGAATGCGCTGCCGGAGAGTGTGGTGGAGACAGGGTCAATCGAGGTGTTAGGATCTGGAATGCACTGCCTGTGAGTGTGGTTGGGACAGGTTCAATGGAGGCGTTAGGATCTGGAATGCGCTGCCTGAGAGTGTGGTGGAGACAGGGTCAATCGAGGTGTTAGGATCTGGAATGCGCTGCCTGAGAGTGTGAATGAGTCAGGGTCAATTGAGGCGTTAGGGTCTGGAATGCGCTGCCTGAGAGTGTGGGGGAGACAGGGTCAATCGTGTGGTTAGGATCTGGAATGCGCTGCCTGAGAGTGTGAATGAGTCTTCGTCAATTGAGGCGTTAGGGTCTGGAATGCGCTGCCTGAGAGTGTGGGGGAGACAGGGTCAATCGTGTGGTTAGGATCTGGAATGTGCTGCCTGAGAGAGTGGTGGAGACAGGTTCAATCCAGGCGTTAGAATCTGGAATATGCTGCCTGAGACTGTGGGGGAGGCAGGTTCATTCGAGGCGTTAGGGTCTGGAATGTGCTGCCTGAGAGTGTAGTGGAGACAGGGTCAATCGAGGCCTTACGGTCTGGAATGCGCTGCCTCAGAGTGTCGTGGAGACAGGGTCAATCGAAGCGTTAGGGTCTGGAATGTGCTGCCTGAGAGTGTGGGGGAGACAGGTTCAATCGAGGCCTTAGGGTCTGGAATGTGCTGTTTGAGATTGTGGTGTAGACAGTTTCATTCGAGGCATTCGAATCTAGAATGTACTGCCTGAGAGTGTGGTGCAGACAGGGTCAATCGAGGCGTTAGGGTCTGGAATGCGCTGCCTGAGAGTGTGGTGGAGACACGATCTTTCGAGGTGTTAGGATCTGGTATGCGCTGCCTGAGAGTGTGGGGGAGACAGGGTCACTTGAAGCGTTAGGGTCTGGAATGCGCTGCCTGAGAGTGTGGTGGAGACAGGTTCAATCAAGGCGTTAGGATCTGGAATGCGATACCTGAGAGTGTGGTGGGACAGGGTCAATCGAGGCGTTAGGATCTGGAATGCGCTGCCTGAGATTGTGGTGGAGACAGGGTCAATCGAGGCATTAGGGTCTGGAATGCGCTGCCTGAGAGTGTGGGGGAGACAGGGTCAATCGAGGTGTTAGGGTCTGGAATGCGTTGCCTGAGAGTGTGGTGGAGACAGGTCAATCGAGGCGTTAGGATCTGGACTGCACTGCCTGAGAGTGTGGGGGAGACAGGGTCAATCGTGTGGTTAGGATCTGGAATGTGCTGCCTGAGAGAGTGGTGGAGACAGGTTCAATCCAGGCGTTAGGATCTGGAATATGCTGCCTGAGACTGTGGGGGAGGCAGGTTCATTCGAGGCGTTAGGGTCTGGAATGTGCTGCCTGAGAGTGTAGTGGAGACAGGGTCAATCGAGGCCTTACGGTCTGGAATGCGCTGCCTCAGAGTGTCGTGGAGACAGGGTCAATTGAAGCGTTAGGGTCTGGAATGAGCTGCTTGAGATTGTGGTGGAGAAAGGTTCAATTGAGGCGTTAGTGTCTGGAATGCGTTAACTGAGAGTGTGGGGGAGACAGGGTCTATTGAGACATTAGGATCTGGAATGTGCTGCCTGAGATTGTGATGGAGACAGGTTCAATCAAGGTGTTAGGAAGTAGAATGCGCTGCCTGAGAGTGTGGTTGGGACAGGGTCAATCGAGGCGTTACGTTCTGGAATACGCTCCCTGAGATTGTGGTGGAGGCATGTTTAATCGAGGCGTTAGGGTGTGGAATGCGCTGCCTGAGAGTGTGGTTGAGACACGGTCAATCGAGGCTTTAGGGTCTGGAATGTGCTGCCTGAGAGTGTGGGGGAGACAGGGTCAATCGAGGCGTTAGGGTGTGGAATGCGCTGCCTGAGAGTGTGGGGGAGACAGGGTCAATCGAGGCGTTAGGATTTGGAATGTGCTGCCTGAGAGTGTGGGGGAAACAGGGTCAATTGAGGCGTTAGGGTCTGGAATGCGCTGCCTGAGAGTGTGGTGGAGTCAGGGTCAATCGTGTGGTTAGGATCTGGAATGTGCTGCCTGAGAGTGTGGTGGAGACAGGTTCAATCCAGGCGTTAGGATCTGGAATGCGCTGCCTGACATTGTGTGGTAGACAGGGTCAATCGAGGTGTTAGGGTCTGGAATGAGCTGCTTGAGATTGTGATAGGGAAAGGTTCAATCGAGGCGTTAGGATCTGGAATGCACTGCCTGAGAGTGTGATGGAGTCAGGGTCAATCGAGGCGTTAGTGTCTGGAATACGCTCCCTGAGATTGTGGTGGAGGCATGTTTAATCGAGGCGTTAGGGTGTGGAATGCGCTGCCTGAGAGTGTGGGGGAGACAGGGTCAATCGAGGCATTAGGATCTGGAATGTGCTGCCTGAGAGTGTGGTGGAGACAGGATCAATCGAGGCGTTAGGGTCTGGAATGCGATACCTGAGATTGTGGTGGAAACAGCGTCAATTGAGGCGTTAGGGTCTGGATGTGCTGCCTGAGAGTATGGTGGAGACAGGGTCAATCCAGGCGTTAGGGTATGGAATGCGCTGCCTGAGAGTGTGGGGGAGACAGGGTCAATTGAGGCGTTAGTGTCTGGAATGTGCTGCCTGGGAGTGTGGGGGAGACACGGTCAATCGAGGCGTTAGGATCTAGAAAGCGCTGCCAGAGAGTGTGGTGGAGACAGGGTCAATCGAGGCGTCAGGGTCTGGAATGCGCTGCCTGAGAGTGTGGTGGAGACAGGGCCAATCGAGGCATTAGGGTCTGGAATGCGCTGCTTGAGAGTGTGGTGGAGACAGGGTCAATCGAGGCATTAGGGTCTGGAATGTGCTGCCTGAGAGTGTGGGGGAGACAGGTGCAATCGAGGCCTTAGGGTCTGGAATGTGCTGTTTGAGATTGTGGTGTAGACAGTTTCATTCGAGGCGTTCGAATCTAGAATGTGCTGCCTGAGAGTGTGGTGCAGACAGGGTCAATCGAGGCGTTAGCGTCTGGAATGCGCTGCCTGAGAGTGTGGGGGAGACAGGGTCACTTGAAGCGTTAGGGTCTGGAATGCGCTGCCTGAGAGTGTGGTGGAAACAGGTTCAATCGAGGCGTTAGGATCTGGAATGCGATACCTGAGAGTGTGGTGGGACAGGGTCAATCGAGGCGTTAGGGTCTGGAATGTGCTGTTTGAGATTGTGGTGTAGACAGGGTCAATCGAGGCGTTAGGGTCTGGAATGCGCTGCCTGAGAGTGTGGTGGAGTCAGGGTCAATCGAGGCGTTAGCGTCTGGAATGCGTTGCCTGAGAGTGTGGTGGAGACAGGTCAATCGAGGCGTTAGGATCTGGACTGCGCTACCTGAGTGTGTGGTGGAGACAGGGACAATCGAGGCGTTAGGGTCTGGAATGCGCAGCCTGAGAGTGTGGGGGAGACAGGGTCAATCGAGGCGTTAGGGTCTGGAATGTGCTGCCTGAGAGTGTGGTGGAGATAGGGCCAATCGAGGCTTTAGGGTCTGGAATGCGCTGCTTGAGAGTGTGGGGGAGACAGGGTCAATCGAGGAGTTATGATCTGGAATGAGCTGCCTGAGATTGTGGTGGGGACAGGGTCAATCGAGGCGTTAATGTCTGGAATGTGCTGCCTGAGAGTGTGGGGGAGACAGGTTCAATCGAGGCCTTAGGTTCTGGAATGTGCTGTTTGAGATTGTGGTGTGGACAGATTCAATCGAGGCGTTAGGGTCTGGAATGCGCTGCCTGAGAGTGTGTGGGAGACAGGGTCAATCGAGGTGTTAGGGTGTGGAATGAGCTGCTTGAGATTGTGATGGGGAAAGGTTCAATCGAGGCGTTAGGATCTGGAATGCACTGCCTGAGAGTGTGATGGAGTCAGGGTCAATCGAGGCGTTAGTGTCTGGAATACGCTCCCTGAGATTGTGGTGGAGGCATGTTTAATCGAGGCGTTAGGGTGTGGAATGCGCTGCCTGAGAGTGTGGTGCAGACAGGGTGAATTGAGGGATTAGGGTCAGGAATGTGCTGCCTGAGATTGTGGTGGAGACAGGGTCAATCGAGGCGTTAGGATCTAGAATGCTCTGCCTGTGAGTGTGGTTGGGACAGGTTAAGTCGAGGTGTTAGGGGCTGGAATGCGCTGCCTGAGAGTGTGGTGGAGACAGGGTCAATCGAGGTGTTAGGATCTGGAATGCGCTGCCTGAGAGTGTGAATGAGTCTGGGTCAATTGAGGCGTTAGGGTCTGGAATGCGCTGCCTGAGAGTGTGGTGGAGACAGGTTCAATCGAGGCCTTAGGGTCTGGAATGTGCTGTTTGAGATTGTGGTGTAGACAGGGTCAATCGAGGCGTTAGGGTCTGGAATGCGCTGCCTGAGAGTGTGGTGGAGTCAGGGTCAATCGAGGCGTTAGCGTCTGGAATGCGTTGCCTGGGAGTGTGGTGGAGACAGGTCAATCGAGGCGTTAGGATCTGGACTGCGCTACCTGTGTGTGTGGTGGAGACAGGGACAATCGAGGCGTTAGGGTCTGGAATGCGCAGCCTGAGAGTGTGGGGGAGACAGGGTCAATCGAGGCGTTAGGATCTGGAATGTGCTGCCTGAGAGTGTGGTGGAGACAGGGCCAATCGAGGCCTTAGGGTCTGGAATGCGCTGCTTGAGAGTGTGGAGGAGACAGGGTCAATCGAGACGTTATGATCTGGAATGAGCTGCCTGAGATTGTGGTGGGGACAGGGTCAATCGAGGCGTTAATGTCTGGAATGTGCTGCCTGAGGGTGTGGGGGAGACAGGTTCAATCGAGGCGTTAGGATCTGGAATGCGCTGCCTGAGAGTGTGGGGGAGACAGGTTCAATCGAGGCCTTAGGATCTGGAATGCGCTGCCTGAGAGTGTGGTGGAGACAGGTTCAATCGAGGCGTTAGGGTCTGGAATGCGCTGCCGGAGAGTGTGGTGGAGACAGGGTCAATCGAGGTGTTAGGATCTGGAATGCACTGCCTGTGAGTGTGGTTGGGACAGGTTCAATGGAGGCGTTAGGATCTGGAATGCGCTGCCTGAGAGTGTGGTGGAGACAGGGTCAATCGAGGTGTTAGGATCTGGAATGCGCTGCCTGAGAGTGTGAATGAGTCAGGGTCAATTGAGGCGTTAGGGTCTGGAATGCGCTGCCTGAGAGTGTGGGGGAGACAGGGTCAATCGTGTGGTTAGGATCTGGAATGCGCTGCCTGAGAGTGTGAATGAGTCTTCGTCAATTGAGGCGTTAGGGTCTGGAATGCGCTGCCTGAGAGTGTGGGGGAGACAGGGTCAATCGTGTGGTTAGGATCTGGAATGTGCTGCCTGAGAGAGTGGTGGAGACAGGTTCAATCCAGGCGTTAGAATCTGGAATATGCTGCCTGAGACTGTGGGGGAGGCAGGTTCATTCGAGGCGTTAGGGTCTGGAATGTGCTGCCTGAGAGTGTAGTGGAGACAGGGTCAATCGAGGCCTTACGGTCTGGAATGCGCTGCCTCAGAGTGTCGTGGAGACAGGGTCAATCGAAGCGTTAGGGTCTGGAATGAGCTGCTTGAGATTGTGGTGGAGAAAGGTTCAATTGAGGCGTTAGTGTCTGGAATGCGTTAACTGAGAGTGTGGGGGAGACAGGGTCTATTGAGACATTAGGATCTGGAATGTGCTGCCTGAGATTGTGATGGAGACAGGTTCAATCAAGGTGTTAGGAAGTAGAATGCGCTGCCTGAGAGTGTGGTTGGGACAGGGTCAATCGAGGCGTTACGTTCTGGAATACGCTCCCTGAGATTGTGGTGGAGGCATGTTTAATCGAGGCGTTAGGGTGTGGAATGCGCTGCCTGAGAGTGTGGTTGAGACACGGTCAATCGAGGCGTTAGGATTTGGAATGTGCTGCCTGAGAGTGTGGGGGAAACAGGGTCAATTGAGGCGTTAGGGTCTGGAATGTGCTGCCTGAGAGTGTGGTGGAGACAGGGTCAATCGAGGCGTTAGGATCTGGAATGCGCTGCCTGGGAGTGTGAATGAGTCAGGGTCAATTGAGGCGTTAGGGTCTGGAATGCGCTGCCTGAGAGTGTGGGGGAGACAGGGTCAATCGTGTGGTTAGGATCTGGAATGTGCTGCCTGAGAGTGTGGTGGAGACAGGTTCAATCCAGGCGTTAGGATCTGGAATGCGCTGCCTGACATTGTGTGGTAGACAGGGTCAATCGAGGCGTTAGGATCTGGACTGCGCTACCTGAGTGTGTGGTGGAGACAGGGACAATCGAGGCGTTAGGGTCTGGAATGCGCAGCCTGAGAGTGTGGGGGAGACAGGGTCAATCGAGGCGTTAGGGTCTGGAATGTGCTGCCTGAGAGTGTGGTGGAGATAGGGCCAATCGAGGCCTTAGGGTCTGGAATGCGCTGCTTGAGAGTGTGGGGGAGACAGGGTCAATCGAGGCGTTATGATCTGGAATGAGCTGCCTGAGATTGTGGTGGGGACAGGGTCAATCGAGGCGTTAATGTCTGGAATGTGCTGCCTGAGAGTGTGGGGGAGACAGGTTCAATCGAGGCCTTAGGTTCTGGAATGTGCTGTTTGAGATTGTGGTGTGGACAGATTCAATCGAGGCGTTAGGGTCTGGAATGCGCTGCCTGAGAGTGTGGGGGAGACAGGGTCAATCGAGGCGTTAGGATCTGGAATGCGCTGCCTGGGAGTGTGAATGAGTCAGGGTCAATTGAGGCGTTAGGGTCTGGAATGCGCTGCCTGAGAGTGTGGGGGAGACAGGGTCAATCGTGTGGTTAGGATCTGGAATGTGCTGCCTGAGAGTGTGGTGGAGACAGGTTCAATCCAGGCGTTAGGATCTGGAATGCGCTGCCTGACATTGTGTGGTAGACAGGGTCAATCGAGGTGTTAGGGTCTGGAATGAGCTGCTTGAGATTGTGATGGGGAAAGGTTCAATCGAGGCGTTAGGATCTGGAATGCACTGCCTGAGAGTGTGATGGAGTCAGGGTCAATCGAGGCGTTAGTGTCTGGAATACGCTCCCTGAGATTGTGGTGGAGGCATGTTTAATCGAGGCGTTAGGGTGTGGAATGCGCTGCCTGAGAGTGTGGGGGAGACAGGTTCAATCGGGGCATTAGGATCTGGAATGTGCTGCCTGAGAGTGTGGTGGAGACAGGGTGAATTGAGGGATTAGGGTCAGGAATGTGCTGCCTGAGAGTGTGGTGGAGACAGGGTCAATCGAGGCATTAGGATCTGGAATGTGCTGCCTGAGAGTGTGGTGGAGACAGGATCAATCGAGGCGTTAGGGTCTGGAATGCGATACCTGAGATTGTGGTGGAAACAGCGTCAATTGAGGCGTTAGGGTCTGGATGTGCTGCCTGAGAGTATGGTGGAGACAGGGTCAATCCAGGCGTTAGGGTATGGAATGCGCTGCCTGAGAGTGTGGGGGAGACAGGGTCAATTGAGGCGTTAGTGTCTGGAATGTGCTGCCTGGGAGTGTGGGGGAGACACGGTCAATCGAGGCGTTAGGATCTAGAAAGCGCTGCCAGAGAGTGTGGTGGAGACAGGGTCAATCGAGGCGTCAGGGTCTGGAATGCGCTGCCTGAGAGTGTGGTGGAGACAGGGCCAATCGAGGCATTAGGGTCTGGAATGCGCTGCTTGAGAGTGTGGTGGAGACAGGGTCAATCGAGGCATTAGGGTCTGGAATGTGCTGCCTGAGAGTGTGGGGGAGACAGGTGCAATCGAGGCCTTAGGGTCTGGAATGTGCTGTTTGAGATTGTGGTGTAGACAGTTTCATTCGAGGCGTTCGAATCTAGAATGTGCTGCCTGAGAGTGTGGTGCAGACAGGGTCAATCGAGGCGTTAGCGTCTGGAATGCGCTGCCTGAGAGTGTGGGGGAGACAGGGTCACTTGAAGCGTTAGGGTCTGGAATGCGCTGCCTGAGAGTGTGGTGGAAACAGGTTCAATCGAGGCGTTAGGATCTGGAATGCGATACCTGAGAGTGTGGTGGGACAGGGTCAATCGAGGCGTTAGGGTCTGGAATGTGCTGTTTGAGATTGTGGTGTAGACAGGGTCAATCGAGGCGTTAGGGTCTGGAATGCGCTGCCTGAGAGTGTGGTGGAGTCAGGGTCAATCGAGGCGTTAGCGTCTGGAATGCGTTGCCTGAGAGTGTGGTGGAGACAGGTCAATCGAGGCGTTAGGATCTGGACTGCGCTACCTGAGTGTGTGGTGGAGACAGGGACAATCGAGGCGTTAGGGTCTGGAATGCGCAGCCTGAGAGTGTGGGGGAGACAGGGTCAATCGAGGCGTTAGGGTCTGGAATGTGCTGCCTGAGAGTGTGGTGGAGATAGGGCCAATCGAGGCCTTAGGGTCTGGAATGCGCTGCTTGAGAGTGTGGGGGAGACAGGGTCAATCGAGGAGTTATGATCTGGAATGAGCTGCCTGAGATTGTGGTGGGGACAGGGTCAATCGAGGCGTTAATGTCTGGAATGTGCTGCCTGAGAGTGTGGGGGAGACAGGTTCAATCGAGGCCTTAGGTTCTGGAATGTGCTGTTTGAGATTGTGGTGTGGACAGATTCAATCGAGGCGTTAGGGTCTGGAATGCGCTGCCTGAGAGTGTGTGGGAGACAGGGTCAATCGAGGTGTTAGGGTGTGGAATGAGCTGCTTGAGATTGTGATGGGGAAAGGTTCAATCGAGGCGTTAGGATCTGGAATGCACTGCCTGAGAGTGTGATGGAGTCAGGGTCAATCGAGGCGTTAGTGTCTGGAATACGCTCCCTGAGATTGTGGTGGAGGCATGTTTAATCGAGGCGTTAGGGTGTGGAATGCGCTGCCTGAGAGTGTGGTGCAGACAGGGTGAATTGAGGGATTAGGGTCAGGAATGTGCTGCCTGAGATTGTGGTGGAGACAGGGTCAATCGAGGCGTTAGGATCTAGAATGCTCTGCCTGTGAGTGTGGTTGGGACAGGTTAAGTCGAGGTGTTAGGGGCTGGAATGCGCTGCCTGAGAGTGTGGTGGAGACAGGGTCAATCGAGGTGTTAGGATCTGGAATGCGCTGCCTGAGAGTGTGAATGAGTCTGGGTCAATTGAGGCGTTAGGGTCTGGAATGCGCTGCCTGAGAGTGTGGTGGAGACAGGTTCAATCGAGGCCTTAGGGTCTGGAATGTGCTGTTTGAGATTGTGGTGTAGACAGGGTCAATCGAGGCGTTAGGGTCTGGAATGCGCTGCCTGAGAGTGTGGTGGAGTCAGGGTCAATCGAGGCGTTAGCGTCTGGAATGCGTTGCCTGGGAGTGTGGTGGAGACAGGTCAATCGAGGCGTTAGGATCTGGACTGCGCTACCTGTGTGTGTGGTGGAGACAGGGACAATCGAGGCGTTAGGGTCTGGAATGCGCAGCCTGAGAGTGTGGGGGAGACAGGGTCAATCGAGGCGTTAGGATCTGGAATGTGCTGCCTGAGAGTGTGGTGGAGACAGGGCCAATCGAGGCCTTAGGGTCTGGAATGCGCTGCTTGAGAGTGTGGAGGAGACAGGGTCAATCGAGACGTTATGATCTGGAATGAGCTGCCTGAGATTGTGGTGGGGACAGGGTCAATCGAGGCGTTAATGTCTGGAATGTGCTGCCTGAGGGTGTGGGGGAGACAGGTTCAATCGAGGCGTTAGGATCTGGAATGCGCTGCCTGAGAGTGTGGGGGAGACAGGTTCAATCGAGGCCTTAGGATCTGGAATGCGCTGCCTGAGAGTGTGGTGGAGACAGGTTCAATCGAGGCGTTAGGGTCTGGAATGCGCTGCCGGAGAGTGTGGTGGAGACAGGGTCAATCGAGGTGTTAGGATCTGGAATGCACTGCCTGTGAGTGTGGTTGGGACAGGTTCAATGGAGGCGTTAGGATCTGGAATGCGCTGCCTGAGAGTGTGGTGGAGACAGGGTCAATCGAGGTGTTAGGATCTGGAATGCGCTGCCTGAGAGTGTGAATGAGTCAGGGTCAATTGAGGCGTTAGGGTCTGGAATGCGCTGCCTGAGAGTGTGGGGGAGACAGGGTCAATCGTGTGGTTAGGATCTGGAATGCGCTGCCTGAGAGTGTGAATGAGTCTTCGTCAATTGAGGCGTTAGGGTCTGGAATGCGCTGCCTGAGAGTGTGGGGGAGACAGGGTCAATCGTGTGGTTAGGATCTGGAATGTGCTGCCTGAGAGAGTGGTGGAGACAGGTTCAATCCAGGCGTTAGAATCTGGAATATGCTGCCTGAGACTGTGGGGGAGGCAGGTTCATTCGAGGCGTTAGGGTCTGGAATGTGCTGCCTGAGAGTGTAGTGGAGACAGGGTCAATCGAGGCCTTACGGTCTGGAATGCGCTGCCTCAGAGTGTCGTGGAGACAGGGTCAATCGAAGCGTTAGGGTCTGGAATGAGCTGCTTGAGATTGTGGTGGAGAAAGGTTCAATTGAGGCGTTAGTGTCTGGAATGCGTTAACTGAGAGTGTGGGGGAGACAGGGTCTATTGAGACATTAGGATCTGGAATGTGCTGCCTGAGATTGTGATGGAGACAGGTTCAATCAAGGTGTTAGGAAGTAGAATGCGCTGCCTGAGAGTGTGGTTGGGACAGGGTCAATCGAGGCGTTACGTTCTGGAATACGCTCCCTGAGATTGTGGTGGAGGCATGTTTAATCGAGGCGTTAGGGTGTGGAATGCGCTGCCTGAGAGTGTGGTTGAGACACGGTCAATCGAGGCGTTAGGATTTGGAATGTGCTGCCTGAGAGTGTGGGGGAAACAGGGTCAATTGAGGCGTTAGGGTCTGGAATGTGCTGCCTGAGAGTGTGGTGGAGACAGGGTCAATCGAGGCGTTAGGATCTGGAATGCGCTGCCTGGGAGTGTGAATGAGTCAGGGTCAATTGAGGCGTTAGGGTCTGGAATGCGCTGCCTGAGAGTGTGGGGGAGACAGGGTCAATCGTGTGGTTAGGATCTGGAATGTGCTGCCTGAGAGTGTGGTGGAGACAGGTTCAATCCAGGCGTTAGGATCTGGAATGCGCTGCCTGACATTGTGTGGTAGACAGGGTCAATCGAGGTGTTAGGGTCTGGAATGAGCTGCTTGAGATTGTGATGGGGAAAGGTTCAATCGAGGCGTTAGGATCTGGAATGCACTGCCTGAGAGTGTGATGGAGTCAGGGTCAATCGAGGCGTTAGTGTCTGGAATACGCTCCCTGAGATTGTGGTGGAGGCATGTTTAATCGAGGCGTTAGGGTGTGGAATGCGCTGCCTGAGAGTGTGGGGGAGACAGGGTCAATCGAGGCATTAGGATCTGGAATGTGCTGCCTGAGAGTGTGGTGGAGACAGGATCAATCGAGGCGTTAGGGTCTGGAATGCGATACCTGAGATTGTGGTGCAGACAGGGTGAATTGAGGGATTAGGGTCAGGAATGTGCTGCCTGAGAGTGTGGGGGTGACAGGGTCAATCGAGGCGTTAGGATCTGGAATGCGTTGCCTGAGATTGTAGTGGAGTCAGGTTCAGTCGAGGCGTTAGGGTCTGGAATGCAATACCTGATAGTGTGGTGGAAACAGCGTCAATCGAGACGTTAGGGTCTGGAATGTGCTGCCTGAGAGTGTAGTGGAGACAGGGTCAATCGAGGCCTTACGGTCTGGAATGCGCTGCCTCAGAGTGTCGTGGAGACAGGGTCAATCGAAGCGTTAGGGTCTGGAATGAGCTGCTTGAGATTGTGGTGGAGAAAGGTTCAATTGAGGCGTTAGTGTCTGGAATGCGATACCTGAGAGTGTGGTGGAGACAGGGTCAATTGAGACATTAGGATCTGGAATTTGCTGCCTGAGATTGTGATGGAGACAGGTTCAATCAAGGTGTTAGGAAGTAGAATGCGCTGCCTGAGAGTGTGGTTGGGACAGGGTCAATCGAGGCGTTACGTTCTGGAATACGCTCCCTGAGATTGTGGTGGAGGCATGTTTAATCGAGGCGTTAGGGTCTGGAATGCGCTGCCTGAGAGTGTGGGGGAGACAGGGTCAATCGTGTGGTTAGGATCTGGAATGCGCTGCCTGAGAGTGTGATGGAGACAGGTTCAATCCAGGCGTTAGGATCTGGAATGCGCTGCCTGACATTGTGTGGTAGACAGGGTCAATCGAGGTGTTAGGGTCTGGAATGAGCTGCTTGAGATTGTGATGGGGAAAGGTTCAATCGAGGCGTTAGGATCTGGAATGCACTGCCTGAGAGTGTGGTGGAGTCAGGGTCAATCGAGGCGTTAGTGTCTGGAATACGCTCCCTGAGATTGTGGTGGAGGCATGTTTAATCGAGGCGTTAGGGTGTGGAATGCGCTGCCTGAGAGTGTGGGGGAGACAGGGTCAATCGAGGCATTAGGATCTGGAATGTGCTGCCTGAGAGTGTGGTGGAGACAGAATCAATCGAGGCGTTAGGGTCTGGAATGCGATACCTGAGATTGTGGTGCAGACAGGGTGAATTGAGGGATTAGGGTCAGGAATGTGCTGCCTGAGAGTGTGGGGGTGACAGGGTCAATCGAGGCGTTAGGATCTGGAATGCGTTGCCTGAGATTGTAGTGGAGTCAGGTTCAGTCGAGGCGTTAGGGTCTGGAATGCAATACCTGATAGTGTGGTGGAAACAGCGTCAATTGAGGCGTTAGGGTCTGGATGTGCTGCCTGAGAGTATGGTGGAGACAGGGTCAATCCAGGCGTTAGGGTATGGAATGCGCTGCCTGAGAGTGTGGGGGAGACAGGGTCAATTGAGGCGTTAGTGTCTGGAATGTGCTGCCTGGGAGTGTGGGGGAGACACGGTCAATCGAGGCGTTAGGATCTAGAAAGCGCTGCCTGAGAGTGTGGTGGAGACAGGGTCAATCGAGGCGTCAGGGTCTGGAATGCGCTGCCTGAGAGTGTGGTGGAGACAGGGCCAATCGAGGCATTAGGGTCTGGAATGCGCTGCTTGAGAGTGTGGTGGAGACAGGGTCAATCGAGGCATTAGGGTCTGGAATGTGCTGCCTGAGAGTGTGGGGGAGACAGGTGCAGTCGAGGCCTTAGGGTGTGGAATGTGCTGTTTGAGATTGTGGTGTAGACAGTTTCATTCGAGGCGTTCGAATCTAGAATGTGCTGCCTGAGAGTGTGGTGCAGACAGGGTCAATCGAGGCGTTAGCGTCTGGAATGCACTGCCTGAGAGTGTGGGGGAGACAGGGTCACTTGAAGCGTTAGGGTCTGGAATGCGGTGCCTGAGAGTGTGGTGGAAACAGGTTCAATCGAGGCGTTAGGATCTGGAATGCGATACCTGAGAGTGTGGTGGGACAGGGTCAATCGAGGCGTTAGGGTCTGGAATGTGCTGTTTGAGATTGTGGTGTAGACAGGGTCAATCGAGGCGTTAGGGTCTGGAATGCGCTGCCTGAGAGTGTGGTGGAGTCAGGGTCAATCGAGGCGTTAGCGTCTGGAATGCGTTGCCTGAGAGTGTGGTGGAGACAGGTCAATCGAGGCGTTAGGATCTGGACTGCGCTACCTGAGTGTGTGGTGGAGACAGGGACAATCGAGGCGTTAGGGTCTGGAATGCGCAGCCTGAGAGTGTGGGGGAGACAGGGTCAATCGAGGCGTTAGGGTCTGGAATGTGCTGCCTGAGAGTGTGGTGGAGATAGGGCCAATCGAGGCCTTAGGGTCTGGAATGCGCTGCTTGAGAGTGTGGGGGAGACAGGGTCAATCGAGGCGTTATGATCTGGAATGAGCTGCCTGAGATTGTGGTGGGGACAGGGTCAATCGAGGCGTTAATGTCTGGAATGTGCTGCCTGAGAGTGTGGGGGAGACAGGTTCAATCGAGGCCTTAGGTTCTGGAATGTGCTGTTTGAGATTGTGGTGTGGACATATTCAATCGAGGCGTTAGGGTCTGGAATGCGCTGCCTGAGAGTGTGGTGGAGACAGGGTCAATCGAGGCGTTAGGATCTGGAATGCGCTGCCTGGGAGTGTGAATGAGTCAGGGTCAATTGAGGCGTTAGGGTCTGGAATGCGCTGCCTGAGAGTTTGGGGGAGACAGGGTCAATCGTGTGGTTAGGATCTGGAATGTGCTGCCTGAGAGTGTGGTGGAGACAGGTTCAATCCAGGCGTTAGGATCTGGAATGCGCTGCCTGACATTGTGTGGTAGACAGGGTCAATCGAGGTGTTAGGGTCTGGAATGAGCTGCTTGAGATTGTGATGGGGAAAGGTTCAATCGAGGCGTTAGGATCTGGAATGCACTGCCTGAGAGTGTGATGGAGTCAGGGTCAATCGAGGCGTTAGTGTCTGGAATACGCTCCCTGAGATTGTGGTGGAGGCATGTTTAATCGAGGCGTTAGGGTGTGGAATGCGCTGCCTGAGAGTGTGGGGGAGACAGGGTCAATCGAGGCATTAGGATCTGGAATGTGCTGCCTGAGAGTGTGGTGGAGACAGGATCAATCGAGGCGTTAGGGTCTGGAATGCGATACCTGAGATTGTGGTGCAGACAGGGTGAATTGAGGGATTAGAGTCAGGAATGTGCTGCCTGAGATTGTGATGGAGACAGGGTCAATCGAGGCGTTAGGATCTAGAATGCTCTGCCTGTGAGTGTGGTTGGGACAGGTTAAGTCGAGGTGTTAGGGGCTGGAATGCGCTGCCTGAGAGTGTGGTGGAGACAGGGTCAATCGAGGTGTTAGGATCTGGAATGCGCTGCCTGAGAGTGTGAATGAGTCTGGGTCAATTGAGGCGTTAGGGTCTGGAATGCGCTGCCTGAGAGTGTGGTGGAGACAGGTTCAATCGAGGCCTTAGGGTCTGGAATGTGCTGTTTGAGATTGTGGTGTAGACAGGGTCAATCGAGGCGTTAGGGTCTGGAATGCGCTGCCTGAGAGTGTGGTGGAGTCAGGGTCAATCGAGGCGTTAGCGTCTGGAATGCGTTGCCTGAGAGTGTGGTGGAGACAGGTCAATCGAGGCGTTAGGATCTGGACTGCGCTACCTGTGTGTGTGGTGGAGACAGGGACAATCGAGGCGTTAGGGTCTGGAATGCGCAGCCTGAGAGTGTGGGGGAGACAGGGTCAATCAAGGCGTTAGGATCTGGAATGTGCTGCCTGAGAGTGTGGTGGAGACAGGGCCAATCGAGGCCTTAGGGTCTGGAATGCGCTGCTTGAGAGTGTGGGGGAGACAGGGTCAATCGAGGCGTTATGATCTGGAATGAGCTGCCTGAGAGTGTGAATGAGTCTGGGTCAATTGAGGCGTTAGGGTCTGGAATGCGCTGCCTGAGAGTGTGGTGGAGACAGGTTCAATCGAGGCCTTAGGGTCTGGAATGTGCTGTTTGAGATTGTGGTGTAGACAGGGTCAATCGAGGCGTTAGGGTCTGGAATGCGCTGCCTGAGAGTGTGGTGGAGTCAGGGTCAATCGAGGCGTTAGCGTCTGGAATGCGTTGCCTGAGAGTGTGGTGGAGACAGGTCAATCGAGGCGTTAGGATCTGGACTGCGCTACCTGTGTGTGTGGTGGAGACAGGGACAATCGAGGCGTTAGGGTCTGGAATGCGCAGCCTGAGAGTGTGGGGGAGACAGGGTCAATCAAGGCGTTAGGATCTGGAATGTGCTGCCTGAGAGTGTGGTGGAGACAGGGCCAATCGAGGCCTTAGGTTCTGGAATGCGCTGCTTGAGAGTGTGGGGGAGACAGGGTCAATCGAGGCGTTATGATCTGGAATGAGCTGCCTGAGATTGTGGTGGGGACAGGGTCAATCGAGGCGTTAATGTCTGGAATGTGCTGCCTGAGGGTGAGGGGGAGACAGGTTCAATCGAGGCCTTAGGATCTGGAATGCGCTGCCTGAGAGTGTGGGGGAGACAGGTTCAATCGAGGCCTTAGGATCTGGAATGCGCTGCCTGAGAGTGTGGTGGAGACAGGTTCAATCGAGGCGTTAGGGTCTGGAATGCGCTGCCTCAGAGTGTCGTGGAGACAGGGTCAATCGAAGCGTTAGGGTCTGGAATGATCTGCTTGAGATTGTGGTGGAGAAAGGTTCAATTGAGGCGTTAGTGTCTGGAATGCGATAACTGAGAGTGTGGTGGAGACAGGGTCAATTGAGGCATTAGGATCTGGAATTTGCTGCCTGAGATTGTGATGGAGACAGGTTCAATCAAGGTGTTAGGAAGTAGAATGCGCTGCCTGAGAGTGTGGTTGGGACAGGGTCAATCGAGGCGTTACGTTCTGGAATACGCTCCCTGAGATTGTGGTGGAGGCATGTTTAATCGAGGCGTTAGGGTCTGGAATGCGCTGCCTGAGAGTGTGGGGGAGACAGGGTCAATCGTGTGGTTAGGATCTGGAATGTGCTGCCTGAGAGTGTGATGGAGACAAGTTCAATCCAGGCGTTATGATCTGGAATGCGCTGCCTGACATTGTGTGGGAGACAGGGTCAATCGAGGTGTTAGGGTGTGGAATGAGCTGCTTGAGATTGTGATGGAGAAAGGTTCAATCGAGGCGTTAGGATCTGGAATGCACTGCGTGAGAGTGTGATGGAGTCAGGGTCAATCGAGGCGTTAGTGTCTGGAATACGCTCCCTGAGATTGTGGTGGAGGCATGTTTAATCGAGGCGTTAGGGTGTGGAATGCGCTGCCTGAGAGTGTGGTGGAAACAGGGTCAATTGAGGCGTTAGGATCTGGAATGCACTGCCTGAGAGTGTGGGGGAGAGAGGGTCAATCGAGGCGTTAGGGTCTGGAATGTGCTGACTGAGAGTATGCTGGAGACAGGGTCAATCGAGGCGTTAGGGTCTGGAATGAGATACCTGAGATTGTGGTGCAGACAGGGTCAATCGAGGCGTTAGGGTCTGGAATGCGCTGCCTGAGAGTGTTGTTGAGACAGGGTCAACCGAAGCGTTAGGGTCTGGAATGCGCTGCTTGAGATTGTGTTGGAGACAGTGTCAATTGAGGCGTTAGGGTATGGAATGCGATACCTGAGATTGTGGTGCAGACCGGGTCAATTGAGGCGTTAGTGTCTGGAATGTGCTGCCTGAGAGTGTGGGGGAGACACGTTCAATCGAGGCGTTAGGATCTAGAATGCGCTGCCTGAGAGTGTGGGGGAGACAGTGTCATTTGAGGCATTAGTGTCTGGAATGTGCTGCCTGAGAGTGTGGGGGAGACAGGTTCAATCGAGGCGTTAGGATCTGGAATGCGCTGCCTGAGTTTGTGGGGGAGACAGGCTCAATCGAGGCGTTAGGGTCTGGAATGCACTGCCTGAGAGTGTGGTGGAGACAGGGTCAATCGACGCGTTAGGGTCTGGAATGTGCTGCCTGAGAGTGTGGGGGAGACAGGGTCAATCGAGGCGTTAGGGTCTGGAATGCGCTGCCTGAGAGTGTGGGGGAGACAGGGTCAATCGAGGCGTTAGGGTCTGGAATGCGCTGCCTGAGAGTGTGGGGGAGACAGGTTCGATTAGTGGTGTTAGGGTCTGGAATGTGCTGCCTGAGAGTGTGGTGGAGGCAGGTTCAATCAAGGCGTTCGGGTCTAGAATGCGCTGCCTGAGAGTCTGGTGGAGACAGGTTCAATCGAGGTGTTAGGGTCTGGAATGCGCTGCCTGAGAGTGTGGTGGAGACAGGATCAATCGAGGCGTTCAGATCTGCAATGCGCTGCCTGAGAGTGTGGTGCAGACAGGGTCAATCGATCTGTTCAGATCTGGAATGCGCTGCCTGAGAGTGTGGCGGAGACAGGGTCAATCGAGGCGTTAGGGTCTGGAATGCGATACCTGAGATTGTGGTGCAGACAGGGTCAATCGAGATGTTAGGATCTGGAATGCGTTGCCTGAGATTGTAGTGGAGTCAGGTTCAGTCGAGGCGGTAGGGTCTGGAAAGTGCTGCCTGAGAGTGTGGTGGAGACAGGGTCAATCCAGGCGTTAGGGTCTGGAATGCGCTGCCTGAGAGTGTGGTGGAGACAGGGTCAATCGAGACGTTAGGATCTGGAATGTGCTGCCTGAGAGTGTGGGGGAGAAAGGGTCAATCGAGGCATTTGCATCTGGAATGTGTTGCCTGAGAGTGTTGGGGAGACAGGGTCACTTGAGGCATTAGGGTCTGGATTGCGCTGCCTGAGAGTGTGGTGGAGACAGGGTCAATCGTGGCATTATGATATGGAATGCACTGCCTGAGAGTGTGGGGGAGACAGGTTCAATCGAGGCGTTAGGATCTGGAATGTGCTGCCTGAGAGTGTGATGGAGTCATGGTCAATTGAGGTGTTAGGATCTGGAATGTGCTTCCTGAGACTGTGGTGGAGACAGGGTCAATTGAGGTGTTAGGATCTGGAATGCGCTGCCTGAGAGTGTGGTGGAGACAGGGTCAATCGAGGCGTTAGGGTCTGGAATACACTGCCTGTGAGTTGGTTGAGACAGGGTCAGTCGAGGCGTTAGGATCTGGAATGTGCTGCCTGAGAGTGTGGGGGAGACAGGTTCAATCGAGGCGTTAGGATCTGGAATGCGCTGCCTGAGTTTGTGGGGGAGACAGGCTCAATCGAGGCGTTAGGGTCTGGAATGCACTGCCTGAGAGTGTGGTGGAGACAGGGTCAATCGACGCGTTAGGGTCTGGAATGTGCTGCCTGAGAGTGTGGGGGAGACAGGGTCAATCGAGGCGTTAGGGTCTGGAATGCGCTGCCTGAGAGTGTGGGGGAGACAGGTTCGATTAGTGGTGTTAGGGTCTGGAATGTGCTGCCTGAGAGTGTGGTGGAGGCAGGTTCAATCAAGGCGTTCGGGTCTAGAATGCGCTGCCTGAGAGTCTGGTGGAGACAGGTTCAATCGAGGTGTTAGGGTCTGGAATGCGCTGCCTGAGAGTGTGGGGGAGACAGGGTCAATCGAGGCGTTAGGGTCTGGAATGCGCTGCCTGAGAGTGTGGGGGAGACAGGTTCAATCGAGGCGTTCAGATCTGCAATGCGCTGCCTGAGAGTGTGGTGCAGACAGGGTCAATCGATCTGTTCAGATCTGGAATACGCTGCCTGAGAGTGTGGCGGAGACAGGGTCAATCGAGGCGTTAGGGTCTGGAATGCGATACCTGAGATTGTGGTGCAGACAGGGTCAATCGAGATGTTAGGATCTGGAATGCGTTGCCTGAGATTGTAGTGGAGTCAGGTTCAGTCGAGGCGGTAGGGTCTGGAAAGTGCTGCCTGAGAGTGTGGTGGAGACAGGGTCAATCCAGGCGTTAGGGTCTGGAATGCGCTGCCTGAGAGTGTGGTGGAGACAGGGTCAATCGAGACGTTAGGATCTGGAATGTGCTGCCTGAGAGTGTGGGGGAGAAAGGGTCAATCGAGGCATTTGCATCTGGAATGTGTTGCCTGAGAGTGTTGGGGAGACAGGGTCACTTGAGGCATTAGGGTCTGGATTGCGCTGCCTGAGAGTGTGGTGGAGACAGGGTCAATCGTGGCATTATGATATGGAATGCACTGCCTGAGAGTGTGGGGGAGACAGGTTCAATCGAGGCGTTAGGATCTGGAATGTGCTGCCTGAGAGTGTGATGGAGTCATGGTCAATTGAGGTGTTAGGATCTGGAATGTGCTTCCTGAGACTGTGGTGGAGACAGGGTCAATTGAGGTGTTAGGATCTGGAATGCGCTGCCTGAGAGTGTGGTGGAGACAGGGTCAATCGAGGCGTTAGGGTCTGGAATACACTGCCTGTGAGTTGGTTGAGACAGGGTCAGTCGAGGCGTTAGGATCTGGAATGCGCTGCCTGAGAGTGTGAACGAGTCAGGGTCAATTGAGGCATTAGGGTCTGGAATGCGCTGCCTGAGAGTGTGGTGGAGACAGGGTCAATCGAGGCGTTAGGGTCTGGAATACACTGCCTGTGAGTTGGTTGAGACAGGGTCAGTCGAGGCGTTAGGATCTGGAATGCGCTGCCTGAGAGTGTGAACGAGTCAGGGTCAATTGAGGCATTAGGGTCTGGAATGCGCTGCCTGAGAGTGTCGGGGAGACAGGGTCAATCCAGGCGTTAGGATCTGGAATGCGCTGCCTGATAGTGTGTGGGAGACAGGGTCAATCGAGGTGTTAGGGTCTGGAATGAGCTGCTTGAGATTGTGGTGGAGACAGGGTCAATCGAGGCGTTAGGGTCTGGAATGCGATACCTGAGAGTGTGGTGGGACAGGGTCAATCGATGCGTTATGATATGGAATGCACTGCCTGAGAGTGTGATGGAGTCAGGGTCAATCGAGGCGTTAGGATCTGGAATGTGCTGCCTGAGAGTGTGGTGGAGACAGGGACAATCGAGGCGTTAGGATCTGGAATGTGCTGCCTGAGATTGTAGTGGAGACAGGGTCAATCGAGGCGTTAGCGTCTGGAATGTGTTGCCTGAGAGTGTGGTGGAGACAGGGACAATCGAGGCGTTAGGGTCTGGAATGCGCTGCCTGAGAGTGTGATGGAGTCAGGGTCAATCGAGGCGTTCAGATATGGAATGCGCTGCCTGAGAGTGTTGGGGAGACAGGGTCAATCGAGGCGTTCAGATCTGGAATGTGCTGCCTGAGAGTGTTGGGGAGACAGGATCAATCGAGGCGTTAGGGTCTGGAATGCGATACCTGAGATTGTGGTGCAGACAGGGTGAATTGAGGCGTTAGGGGCAGGAATGTGCTGCCTGAGAGTGTGGGGGTGACAGGGTCAATCGAGGCGTTAGGATCTGGAATGCGTTGCCTGAGATTGTAGTGGAGTCAGGTTCAGTCGAGGCGGTAGGGTCTGGAATGCAATACCTGATAGTGTGGTGGAAACAGCGTCAATTGAGGCGTTAGGGTCTGGATGTGCTGCCTGAGAGTGTGGGGGAGGCAGGTTCAATCGAGGCGTTAGGGTCTGGAATTTGCTGACTGAGAGTATGGTGGAGACAGGGTCAATCGAGGCGTTAGGGTCTGGAATGAGATACCTGAGATTGTGGTGCAGACAGGGTCAATCGAGGCGTTAGGGTCTGGAATGCGTTGCCTGAGAGTGTGGGGGAGACAGGGTCAATCGAGGCGTTAGGATCTTGATGTGCTGCCTGAGGGTGTGGGGGAGACAGGTTCAATCGAGGCGTTAGGGTCTGGAATGCGCTGCCTGAGAGTGTGGGGGAGACAGGCTCGATTAGTGGTGTTAGGGTCTGGAATGTCCTGCCTGAGAGTGTGGTGGAGACAGGGTCAATCGAGGTGTTAGGATCTGGAATGCGCTGCCTGAGAGTGTGGTGGAGACAGGGTCAATCGAGGCGTTCAGATCTGCAATGCGCTGCCTGAGAGTGTTGGGGAGACAGGGTCAATCGATCTGTTCAGATCTGGAATGCGCTGCCTGAGAGTGTGGCGGAGACAGGGTCAATCGAGGCGTTAGGGTCTGGAATGCGATACCTGAGATTGTGGTGCAGACAGGGTCAATCGAGATGTTAGGATCTGGAATGCGTTGCCTGAGAGTGTAGTGGAGTCAGGTTCAGTCGAGGCGTTAGGGTCTGGAATGCGCTGCCTGAGAGTATGGTGGAGACAGGGTCAATCGAGACGTTAGGATCTGGAATGTGCTGCCTGAGATTGTAGTGGAGACAGGGTCAATCGAGGCGTTAGGGTCTGGAATGCGCTGACTGATTTTGTGGTGGAGACAGGGTCAATCGAGGCGTTAGCGTCTGGAATGTGTTGCCTGAGAGTGTTGGGGAGACAGGGTCAATCAAGGCGTTTGGATCTAGAATGCGCTGCCTGAGAGAGTGGTTCTGACAGGGTTAATCGAGGTGTTAGGGTCTGGAATGCGCTGCCTGAGAGTGTCGTGGAGACAGGGTCAATCGAGCCGTTAGGGTCTGGAATGTGCTGCCTGAGAGTGTGGGGGAGACAGGGTCACTTGAGGCATCAGGGTCTGTATTGCGATACCTGAGATTGTGGTGCAGACAGGGTCAATCGAGACGTTACGGTCTGGAATGCGCTGCCTGAGAATGTCGTGGAGACAGGGTGAATCGAAGCGTTAGGGTCTGGAATGAGCTGCTTGAGATTGTGTTGGAGACAGGGTCAATCGAGGCGTTAGGGTATGGAATGCGATACCTGAGATTGTGCTGCAGACCGGGTCAATTGAGGCGTTAGTGTCTGGAATGTGCTGCCTGAGAGTGTGGGGGAGACACGTTCAATCGAGGCGTTAGGATCTAGAATGTGCTGCCTGAGAGTGTGGGGGAGACAGGGTCATTTGAGGCGTTAGTGTCTGGAATGTGCTGCCTGAGAGTGTGGGGGAGACAGGTTCAATCGAGGCGTTAGGATCTGGAATGTGCTGCCTGAGAGTGTGGGGGAGACAGGGTCAATCGAGGCGTTAGGGTCTGGAATGAGCTGCTTGAGATAGTGGTGGAGACAGGGTCAATTGAGGCGTTAGGATCTGGAATGTGCTGCCTGAGATTGTGATGGAGACAGGTTCAATCAAGGCGTTAGGAAGTAGAATGCGCTGCCTGAGAGTGTGGTGGAGACAGGGTCAATCGAGGCGTTACGTTCTGGAATACGCTCCCTGAGATTGTGGTGGACGCATGTTTAATCGAGGCGTTAGGGTGTGGAATGCGCTGCCTGAGAGTGTGGTGGAAACAGGGTCAATTGAGGCATTAGGGTCTGGAATGCAATACCTGAGATTGTGGTGGAGACAGGGTCAATTGAGACGGTTATGTCTGGAATGTGCTGTCTGAGAATGTGGGGGAGACTGGTTCAATCGAGGCATTAGGATCTAGAATGCGCTGCCTGAGAGTGTGGTGGAGACAGGTTCAATCGAGGCGTTAGGGTCTGGAATGCGCTGCCTGAGTGTGTGGTGGAGACAGGGTCAGTCGAGGCGTTAGGGTCTGGAATGCACTGCCTGTGAGTTGGTTGAGACAGGGTCAATCGAGGCGTTAGGATCTGGAATGTGCTGCCTGAGAGTGTGGGGGAGACAGGGTCAATCGAGGTGTTAGGATCTGGAATGCGCTGCCTGAGAGTGTGAACGAGTCAGGGTCAATTGAGGCATTAGGGTCTGGAATGCGCTGCCTGAGAGTGTGGGGGAGACAGGGTCAATCGTGTGGTTAGGATCTGGAATGTGCTGCCTGAGAGTGTGGTGGAGACAGGTTCAATCCAGGCGTTAGGAACTGGAATGTGCTGCCTGAGAGTGTGGGGGTGACAGGGTCAATCGAGGTGTTAGGGTCTGCAATGAGCTGCTTGAGATTGTGGTGGAGAAAGGTTCAATCGAAACGGTAGTGTCTGGAATGCGATAACTGAGAGTGTGCTGGAGACAGGGTCAATTGAGGCGTTAGGATCTGGAATGTGCTGCCTGGGATTGTGTTGGAGACAGGTTCAATCAAGGCGTTAGGAAGTAGAATGCGCTGACTGAGAGTGTGGTTGGGACAGGGTCAATCGAGGCGTTACGTTCTGGAATACGCTCCCTGAGATTGTGGTGGAGGCATGTTTAATCGAGGCGTTAGGGTGTGGAATGCGCTGCCTGAGAGTGTGGTGGAAACAGGGTCAATAGAGGCGTTAGGGTCTGGAATGCGATACCTGAGATTGTGGTGGAGACAGGGTCAATTGAGACGGTAGTGTCTGGAATGTGCTGTCTGAGAGTGTGGGAGAGACTGGTTCAATCGAGGCATTAGGATCTAGAATGCGCTGCCTGAGAGTGTGGTGGAGACAGGGTCAATCGAGGCGTTAGGGTCTGGAATGCGCTGCCTGATAGTGTGAACGAGTCAGGGTCAATTGAGGCATTAGGGTCTGGAATGCGCTGCCTCAGAGTGTCGGGGAGACAGGGTCAATCCAGGCGTTAGGATCTGGAATGCGCTGCCTGACAGTGTGTGGGAGACAGTGTCAATCGAGGTGTTAGGGTCTGGAATGCACGGCTTGAGATTGTGGTGGAGAAAGGTTCAATCGAGGCGTTAGGATCTGGAATGCGATACCTGAGAGTGTGGTGGGACAGGGTCAATCGAGGCATTATGATATGGAATGCACTGCCTGAGAGTGTGATGGAGTCAGGGTCAATCGAGGCGTTACGTTCTGGATAACGCTCCCTGAGATTGTGGTGGAGGCATGTTTAATCGAGGCGTTAGGGTGTGGAATGCGCTGCTTGAGAGTGTGGTGGAAACAGGGTCAATTGTTGTGTTAGGGTCTGGAATGCGCTGCCTGAGAGTGTGGGGGAGACTGGGTAAATCGAGGCGTTAGGATCTGGAATGCGTTGCCTGAGATTGTAGTGGAGTCAGGTTCAGTCGAGGCGTTAGGGTCTGGAATGCGCTGCCTGAGAGTGTGGTGGAAACAGCGTCAATTGAGGTGTTAGGGTCTGGATGCGCTGCCTGAGAGTGTGGTGGAGACAGGGTCAATCGAGGCCTTAGCGTCTTGAATGTGCTGCCTGAGAGTGTGGGGGAGACTGGGTCACTTGAGGCATTAGGGTCTGGATTGCGATACCTGAGATTGTGGTGCATACAGGGTCAATCGAGGCGTTACAGTCTGGAATGCGCTGCCTGAGAGTGTCGTGGAGACAGGGTGAATCGAAGCGTTAGGGTCTGGAATGAGCTGCTTGAGATCGTTTTGGAGACAGTGTCAATCGAGGCGTTAGGGTATGGAATGCGATACCTGAGATTGAGGTGCAGACCGGGTCAATTGAGGCGTTAGTGTCTGGAATGTGCTGCCTGAGAGTGTGGGGGAGACACGTTCAATCGAGGCGTTAGGATCTGGAATGTGCTGCCTGAGTTTGTGGGGGAGACAGGGTCAATCGAGGCGTTAGGGTCTGGAATGTGCTGCCTGAGAGTGTGGGGGAGACAGGGTCAATTGAGGCGTTAGTGTCTGGAATGTGCTGCCTGAGAGTGTGGGGGAGACAGGTTCAATTGAGGCGTTAGGATCTGGAATGTGCTGCCTGAGTTTGTGGGGGAGACAGGGTCAATCGAGGCGTTAGGGTCTGGAATGTGCTACCTGAGAGAGTGGGGGAGACAGGGTCAATTGAGGCGTTAGGGTCTGGAATGCGATACCTGATAGTGTGGTGGAAAAAGTGTTAATCGAGGCGTTAGGGTCTGGAATGCGCTGCCTGAGAGTGTGGGGGAGACAGGTTCAATTGAGGCGTTAGGATCTGGAATGTGCTGCCTGAGTTTGTAGGGGAGACAGGGTCAATCGAGGCGCTAGGGTCTGGAATGTGCTGCCTGAGAGTGTGGGGGAGACAGGGTCAATTGAGGCGTTAGGGTCTGGAATGCGATACCTGATATTGTGGTGGAAAAAGTGTTAATCGAGGCGTTAGGGTCTGGAATGCGCTGCCTGAGAGTGTGGTGGAGACAAGGTCAGTCGAGGTGTTAGGATCTGGAATGCGCTGCCTGAGAGTGTGAATGAGTCAGGGTCAATTGAGGCGTTAGGGTCTGGAATGCGCTGCCTGAGAGTGTGGTGGAGACAGGGTCAATCGAGGTGTTAGGATCTGGAATGCGCTGCCTGAGAGTGTGAATGAGTCAGGGTCAATTGAGGCGTTAGGGTCTGGAATGCACTGCCTGAGAGTGTGGGGGAGACAGGGTCAATCGTGTGGTTAGGATCTGGAATGTGCTGCCTGAGAGTGTGGTGGAGACAGGTTTAATCCAGGCGTTAGGATCTGGAAAGTGCTGCCTGAGAGTGTGTGGGAGACAGGGTCAATCCAGGCGTTAGGGTCTGGAATGCGCTGCCTGAGAGTGTGGTGGAGACAGGGTCAATCGAGACGTTAGGATCTGGAATGTGCTGCCTGAGAGTGTGGGGGAGAAAGGGTCAATCGAGGCATTTGCATCTGGAATGTGTTGCCTGAGAGTGTTGGGGAGACAGGGTCACTTGAGGCATTAGGGTCTGGATTGCGCTGCCTGAGAGTGTGGTGGAGACAGGGTCAATCGTGGCATTATGATATGGAATGCACTGCCTGAGAGTGTGGGGGAGACAGGTTCAATCGAGGCGTTAGGATCTGGAATGTGCTGCCTGAGAGTGTGATGGAGTCATGGTCAATTGAGGTGTTAGGATCTGGAATGTGCTTCCTGAGACTGTGGTGGAGACAGGGTCAATTGAGGTGTTAGGATCTGGAATGCGCTGCCTGAGAGTGTGGTGGAGACAGGGTCAATCGAGGCGTTAGGGTCTGGAATACACTGCCTGTGAGTTGGTTGAGACAGGGTCAGTCGAGGCGTTAGGATCTGGAATGTGCTGCCTGAGAGTGTGGGGGAGACAGGTTCAATCGAGGCGTTAGGATCTGGAATGCGCTGCCTGAGTTTGTGGGGGAGACAGGCTCAATCGAGGCGTTAGGGTCTGGAATGCACTGCCTGAGAGTGTGGTGGAGACAGGGTCAATCGACGCGTTAGGGTCTGGAATGTGCTGCCTGAGAGTGTGGGGGAGACAGGGTCAATCGAGGCGTTAGGGTCTGGAATGCGCTGCCTGAGAGTGTGGGGGAGACAGGTTCGATTAGTGGTGTTAGGGTCTGGAATGTGCTGCCTGAGAGTGTGGTGGAGGCAGGTTCAATCAAGGCGTTCGGGTCTAGAATGCGCTGCCTGAGAGTCTGGTGGAGACAGGTTCAATCGAGGTGTTAGGGTCTGGAATGCGCTGCCTGAGAGTGTGGGGGAGACAGGGTCAATCGAGGCGTTAGGGTCTGGAATGCGCTGCCTGAGAGTGTGGGGGAGACAGGTTCAATCGAGGCGTTCAGATCTGCAATGCGCTGCCTGAGAGTGTGGTGCAGACAGGGTCAATCGATCTGTTCAGATCTGGAATGCGCTGCCTGAGAGTGTGGCGGAGACAGGGTCAATCGAGGCGTTAGGGTCTGGAATGCGATACCTGAGATTGTGGTGCAGACAGGGTCAATCGAGATGTTAGGATCTGGAATGCGTTGCCTGAGATTGTAGTGGAGTCAGGTTCAGTCGAGGCGGTAGGGTCTGGAAAGTGCTGCCTGAGAGTGTGGTGGAGACAGGGTCAATCCAGGCGTTAGGGTCTGGAATGCGCTGCCTGAGAGTGTGGTGGAGACAGGGTCAATCGAGACGTTAGGATCTGGAATGTGCTGCCTGAGAGTGTGGGGGAGAAAGGGTCAATCGAGGCATTTGCATCTGGAATGTGTTGCCTGAGAGTGTTGGGGAGACAGGGTCACTTGAGGCATTAGGGTCTGGATTGCGCTGCCTGAGAGTGTGGTGGAGACAGGGTCAATCGTGGCATTATGATATGGAATGCACTGCCTGAGAGTGTGGGGGAGACAGGTTCAATCGAGGCGTTAGGATCTGGAATGTGCTGCCTGAGAGTGTGATGGAGTCATGGTCAATTGAGGTGTTAGGATCTGGAATGTGCTTCCTGAGACTGTGGTGGAGACAGGGTCAATTGAGGTGTTAGGATCTGGAATGCGCTGCCTGAGAGTGTGGTGGAGACAGGGTCAATCGAGGCGTTAGGGTCTGGAATACACTGCCTGTGAGTTGGTTGAGACAGGGTCAGTCGAGGCGTTAGGATCTGGAATGCGCTGCCTGAGAGTGTGAACGAGTCAGGGTCAATTGAGGCATTAGGGTCTGGAATGCGCTGCCTGAGAGTGTGGTGGAGACAGGGTCAATCGAGGCGTTAGGGTCTGGAATACACTGCCTGTGAGTTGGTTGAGACAGGGTCAGTCGAGGCGTTAGGATCTGGAATGCGCTGCCTGAGAGTGTGAACGAGTCAGGGTCAATTGAGGCATTAGGGTCTGGAATGCGCTGCCTGAGAGTGTCGGGGAGACAGGGTCAATCCAGGCGTTAGGATCTGGAATGCGCTGCCTGATAGTGTGTGGGAGACAGGGTCAATCGAGGTGTTAGGGTCTGGAATGAGCTGCTTGAGATTGTGGTGGAGACAGGTTCAATCGAGGCGTTAGGGTCTGGAATGCGATACCTGAGAGTGTGGTGGGACAGGGTCAATCGATGCGTTATGATATGGAATGCACTGCCTGAGAGTGTGATGGAGTCAGGGTCAATCGAGGCGTTAGGATCTGGAATGTGCTGCCTGAGAGTGTGGTGGAGACAGGGACAATCGAGGCGTTAGGATCTGGAATGTGCTGCCTGAGATTGTAGTGGAGACAGGGTCAATCGAGGCGTTAGCGTCTGGAATGTGTTGCCTGAGAGTGTGGTGGAGACAGGGACAATCGAGGCGTTAGGGTCTGGAATGCGCTGCCTGAGAGTGTGATGGAGTCAGGGTCAATCGAGGCGTTCAGATATGGAATGCGCTGCCTGAGAGTGTTGGGGAGACAGGGTCAATCGAGGCGTTCAGATCTGGAATGTGCTGCCTGAGAGTGTTGGGGAGACAGGATCAATCGAGGCGTTAGGGTCTGGAATGCGATACCTGAGATTGTGGTGCAGACAGGGTGAATTGAGGCGTTAGGGGCAGGAATGTGCTGCCTGAGAGTGTGGGGGTGACAGGGTCAATCGAGGCGTTAGGATCTGGAATGCGTTGCCTGAGATTGTAGTGGAGTCAGGTTCAGTCGAGGCGGTAGGGTCTGGAATGCAATACCTGATAGTGTGGTGGAAACAGCGTCAATTGAGGCGTTAGGGTCTGGATGTGCTGCCTGAGAGTGTGGGGGAGGCAGGTTCAATCGAGGCGTTAGGGTCTGGAATTTGCTGACTGAGAGTATGGTGGAGACAGGGTCAATCGAGGCGTTAGGGTCTGGAATGAGATACCTGAGATTGTGGTGCAGACAGGGTCAATCGAGGCGTTAGGGTCTGGAATGCGTTGCCTGAGAGTGTGGGGGAGACAGGGTCAATCGAGGCGTTAGGATCTTGATGTGCTGCCTGAGGGTGTGGGGGAGACAGGTTCAATCGAGGCGTTAGGGTCTGGAATGCGCTGCCTGAGAGTGTGGGGGAGACAGGCTCGATTAGTGGTGTTAGGGTCTGGAATGTCCTGCCTGAGAGTGTGGTGGAGACAGGGTCAATCGAGGTGTTAGGATCTGGAATGCGCTGCCTGAGAGTGTGGTGGAGACAGGGTCAATCGAGGCGTTCAGATCTGCAATGCGCTGCCTGAGAGTGTTGGGGAGACAGGGTCAATCGATCTGTTCAGATCTGGAATGCGCTGCCTGAGAGTGTGGCGGAGACAGGGTCAATCGAGGCGTTAGGGTCTGGAATGCGATACCTGAGATTGTGGTGCAGACAGGGTCAATCGAGATGTTAGGATCTGGAATGCGTTGCCTGAGAGTGTAGTGGAGTCAGGTTCAGTCGAGGCGTTAGGGTCTGGAATGCGCTGCCTGAGAGTATGGTGGAGACAGGGTCAATCGAGACGTTAGGATCTGGAATGTGCTGCCTGAGATTGTAGTGGAGACAGGGTCAATCGAGGCGTTAGGGTCTGGAATGCGCTGACTGATTTTGTGGTGGAGACAGGGTCAATCGAGGCGTTAGCGTCTGGAATGTGTTGCCTGAGAGTGTTGGGGAGACAGGGTCAATCAAGGCGTTTGGATCTAGAATGCGCTGCCTGAGAGAGTGGTTCTGACAGGGTTAATCGAGGTGTTAGGGTCTGGAATGCGCTGCCTGAGAGTGTCGTGGAGACAGGGTCAATCGAGCCGTTAGGGTCTGGAATGTGCTGCCTGAGAGTGTGGGGGAGACAGGGTCACTTGAGGCATCAGGGTCTGTATTGCGATACCTGAGATTGTGGTGCAGACAGGGTCAATCGAGACGTTACGGTCTGGAATGCGCTGCCTGAGAATGTCGTGGAGACAGGGTGAATCGAAGCGTTAGGGTCTGGAATGAGCTGCTTGAGATTGTGTTGGAGACAGGGTCAATCGAGGCGTTAGGGTATGGAATGCGATACCTGAGATTGTGCTGCAGACCGGGTCAATTGAGGCGTTAGTGTCTGGAATGTGCTGCCTGAGAGTGTGGGGGAGACACGTTCAATCGAGGCGTTAGGATCTAGAATGTGCTGCCTGAGAGTGTGGGGGAGACAGGGTCATTTGAGGCGTTAGTGTCTGGAATGTGCTGCCTGAGAGTGTGGGGGAGACAGGTTCAATCGAGGCGTTAGGATCTGGAATGTGCTGCCTGAGAGTGTGGGGGAGACAGGGTCAATCGAGGCGTTAGGGTCTGGAATGAGCTGCTTGAGATAGTGGTGGAGACAGGGTCAATTGAGGCGTTAGGATCTGGAATGTGCTGCCTGAGATTGTGATGGAGACAGGTTCAATCAAGGCGTTAGGAAGTAGAATGCGCTGCCTGAGAGTGTGGTGGAGACAGGGTCAATCGAGGCGTTACGTTCTGGAATACGCTCCCTGAGATTGTGGTGGACGCATGTTTAATCGAGGCGTTAGGGTGTGGAATGCGCTGCCTGAGAGTGTGGTGGAAACAGGGTCAATTGAGGCATTAGGGTCTGGAATGCAATACCTGAGATTGTGGTGGAGACAGGGTCAATTGAGACGGTTATGTCTGGAATGTGCTGTCTGAGAATGTGGGGGAGACTGGTTCAATCGAGGCATTAGGATCTAGAATGCGCTGCCTGAGAGTGTGGTGGAGACAGGTTCAATCGAGGCGTTAGGGTCTGGAATGCGCTGCCTGAGTGTGTGGTGGAGACAGGGTCAGTCGAGGCGTTAGGGTCTGGAATGCACTGCCTGTGAGTTGGTTGAGACAGGGTCAATCGAGGCGTTAGGATCTGGAATGTGCTGCCTGAGAGTGTGGGGGAGACAGGGTCAATCGAGGTGTTAGGATCTGGAATGCGCTGCCTGAGAGTGTGAACGAGTCAGGGTCAATTGAGGCATTAGGGTCTGGAATGCGCTGCCTGAGAGTGTGGGGGAGACAGGGTCAATCGTGTGGTTAGGATCTGGAATGTGCTGCCTGAGAGTGTGGTGGAGACAGGTTCAATCCAGGCGTTAGGAACTGGAATGTGCTGCCTGAGAGTGTGGGGGTGACAGGGTCAATCGAGGTGTTAGGGTCTGCAATGAGCTGCTTGAGATTGTGGTGGAGAAAGGTTCAATCGAAACGGTAGTGTCTGGAATGCGATAACTGAGAGTGTGCTGGAGACAGGGTCAATTGAGGCGTTAGGATCTGGAATGTGCTGCCTGGGATTGTGTTGGAGACAGGTTCAATCAAGGCGTTAGGAAGTAGAATGCGCTGACTGAGAGTGTGGTTGGGACAGGGTCAATCGAGGCGTTACGTTCTGGAATACGCTCCCTGAGATTGTGGTGGAGGCATGTTTAATCGAGGCGTTAGGGTGTGGAATGCGCTGCCTGAGAGTGTGGTGGAAACAGGGTCAATAGAGGCGTTAGGGTCTGGAATGCGATACCTGAGATTGTGGTGGAGACAGGGTCAATTGAGACGGTAGTGTCTGGAATGTGCTGTCTGAGAGTGTGGGAGAGACTGGTTCAATCGAGGCATTAGGATCTAGAATGCGCTGCCTGAGAGTGTGGTGGAGACAGGGTCAATCGAGGCGTTAGGGTCTGGAATGCGCTGCCTGATAGTGTGAACGAGTCAGGGTCAATTGAGGCATTAGGGTCTGGAATGCGCTGCCTCAGAGTGTCGGGGAGACAGGGTCAATCCAGGCGTTAGGATCTGGAATGCGCTGCCTGACAGTGTGTGGGAGACAGTGTCAATCGAGGTGTTAGGGTCTGGAATGCACGGCTTGAGATTGTGGTGGAGAAAGGTTCAATCGAGGCGTTAGGATCTGGAATGCGATACCTGAGAGTGTGGTGGGACAGGGTCAATCGAGGCATTATGATATGGAATGCACTGCCTGAGAGTGTGATGGAGTCAGGGTCAATCGAGGCGTTACGTTCTGGATAACGCTCCCTGAGATTGTGGTGGAGGCATGTTTAATCGAGGCGTTAGGGTGTGGAATGCGCTGCTTGAGAGTGTGGTGGAAACAGGGTCAATTGTTGTGTTAGGGTCTGGAATGCGCTGCCTGAGAGTGTGGGGGAGACTGGGTAAATCGAGGCGTTAGGATCTGGAATGCGTTGCCTGAGATTGTAGTGGAGTCAGGTTCAGTCGAGGCGTTAGGGTCTGGAATGCGCTGCCTGAGAGTGTGGTGGAAACAGCGTCAATTGAGGTGTTAGGGTCTGGATGCGCTGCCTGAGAGTGTGGTGGAGACAGGGTCAATCGAGGCCTTAGCGTCTTGAATGTGCTGCCTGAGAGTGTGGGGGAGACTGGGTCACTTGAGGCATTAGGGTCTGGATTGCGATACCTGAGATTGTGGTGCATACAGGGTCAATCGAGGCGTTACAGTCTGGAATGCGCTGCCTGAGAGTGTCGTGGAGACAGGGTGAATCGAAGCGTTAGGGTCTGGAATGAGCTGCTTGAGATCGTTTTGGAGACAGTGTCAATCGAGGCGTTAGGGTATGGAATGCGATACCTGAGATTGAGGTGCAGACCGGGTCAATTGAGGCGTTAGTGTCTGGAATGTGCTGCCTGAGAGTGTGGGGGAGACACGTTCAATCGAGGCGTTAGGATCTGGAATGTGCTGCCTGAGTTTGTGGGGGAGACAGGGTCAATCGAGGCGTTAGGGTCTGGAATGTGCTGCCTGAGAGTGTGGGGGAGACAGGGTCAATTGAGGCGTTAGTGTCTGGAATGTGCTGCCTGAGAGTGTGGGGGAGACAGGTTCAATTGAGGCGTTAGGATCTGGAATGTGCTGCCTGAGTTTGTGGGGGAGACAGGGTCAATCGAGGCGTTAGGGTCTGGAATGTGCTACCTGAGAGAGTGGGGGAGACAGGGTCAATTGAGGCGTTAGGGTCTGGAATGCGATACCTGATAGTGTGGTGGAAAAAGTGTTAATCGAGGCGTTAGGGTCTGGAATGCGCTGCCTGAGAGTGTGGGGGAGACAGGTTCAATTGAGGCGTTAGGATCTGGAATGTGCTGCCTGAGTTTGTAGGGGAGACAGGGTCAATCGAGGCGCTAGGGTCTGGAATGTGCTGCCTGAGAGTGTGGGGGAGACAGGGTCAATTGAGGCGTTAGGGTCTGGAATGCGATACCTGATATTGTGGTGGAAAAAGTGTTAATCGAGGCGTTAGGGTCTGGAATGCGCTGCCTGAGAGTGTGGTGGAGACAAGGTCAGTCGAGGTGTTAGGATCTGGAATGCGCTGCCTGAGAGTGTGAATGAGTCAGGGTCAATTGAGGCGTTAGGGTCTGGAATGCGCTGCCTGAGAGTGTGGTGGAGACAGGGTCAATCGAGGTGTTAGGATCTGGAATGCGCTGCCTGAGAGTGTGAATGAGTCAGGGTCAATTGAGGCGTTAGGGTCTGGAATGCACTGCCTGAGAGTGTGGGGGAGACAGGGTCAATCGTGTGGTTAGGATCTGGAATGTGCTGCCTGAGAGTGTGGTGGAGACAGGTTTAATCCAGGCGTTAGGATCTGGAATGTGCTGCCTGAGAGTGTGTGGGAGACAGGGTCAATCGAGGTGTTAGGGCCTGGAATGCGATAACTGAGAGTGTGGTGGAGACAGGATCAATCGAGGCGTTAGGATCTGGAATGCGCTGCCTGAGAGTGTGGTGGAGACAGGGTCAATTGAGGCGTTAGTGTCTGGAATGCGATAACTGAGAGTGTGGTGGAGACAGGGTCAATTGAGGCGTTAGGGTCTGGAATGTGCTGCCTGAGAGTGTGGGGGAGACAGGGTCAATCAAGGCGTTAGAAAGTAGAATGCGCTGCCTGAGAGTGTGGTTGGGACAGGGTCAATCGAGGCGTTACGTTCTGGAATGCGCTCCCTGAGATTGTGGTGGAGGCATGTTTAATTGAGGCTTTAGGGTCTGGAATGCGCTGCCTGAGAGTGTGGTGGAAACAGGGTCAATTGAGGTGTTAGGGTCTGGAATGTGCTGCCTGAGAGTGTGTGGGAGACAGGGTCAATCGAGGCATTAGGATCTGGAATGCGCTGCCTGAGAGTGTGATGGAGACAGGGTCAATCGAGGCGTTAGGATCTGGAATGCGTTGCCTGAGATTGTAGTGGAGTCAGGTTCAGTCGAGGCGTTAGGGTCTGGAATGCGATACCTGATAGTGTGGTGGAAACAGCGTCAATTGAGGCGTTAGGGTCTGGATGTGCTGCCTGAGAGTGTGGGGGAGACAGGGTCAATCGAGGCGTTATGATCTGGAATGAGCTGCCTGAGGGTGTGGTTGAGACAGGGTCAATCGAGGCGTTAGGGTCTGGAATGTGCTGCCTGAGAGTATGGTGGAGACAGGGTAAATCGAGGCGTTAGGGTCTGGAATGCGCTGCCTGAGAGTGTCGTGGAGACAGGGTCAATCGAAGCGTTAGGGTCTGGAATGAGCTGCTTGAGATTGTGTTGGAGACAGGGTCAATCGAGGCGTTAGGGTTTGGAATGCGATACCTGAGATTGTGGTGCAGACCAGGTCAATTGAGGCGTTAGTGTCTGGAATGTGCTGCCTGAGAGTGTGGGGGAGACACGTTCAATCGAGGCGTTAGGATCTAGAATGCGCTGCCTGAGAGTGTGGGGGAGAGTGTCATTTGAGGCATTAGTGTCTGGAATGTGCTGCCTGAGAGTGTGGATGAGACAGGTTCAATCGAGGCGTTAGGATCTGGAATGCGCTGCCTGAGTTTGTGGGGGAGACAGGGTCAATCGAGGCGTTAGGGTCTGGAATGTGCTGCCTGAGAGTGTGGGGGAGACAGGGTCAATCGAGGCGTTAGGGTCTGGAATGCGCTGCCTGAGAGTGTGGTGGAGACAGGGTCAATCGAGGTGTTAGGATCTGGAATGCGCTGCCTGAGAGTGTGAATGAGTCAGGGTCAATTGAGGCGTTAGGGTCTGGAATGCGCTGCCTGAGAGTGTGGTGGAGAAAGGGTCAATCGAGGTGTTAGGATCTGGAATGCGCTGCCTGAGAGTGTGAATGAGTCAGGGTCAATTGAGGCGTTAGGGTCTGGAATGCACTGCCTGAGAGTGTGGGGGAGACAGGGTCAATCGTGTGGTTAGGATCTGGAATGTGCTGCCTGAGAGTGTGGTGGAGACAGGTTTAATCCAGGCGTTAGGATCTGGAATGCGCTGCCTGAGAGTGTGGTGGAGACAGGGTCAATTGAGGCGTTAGTGTCTGGAATGCGATAACTGAGAGTGTGGTGGAGACAGGGTCAATTGAGGCGTTAGGGTCTGGAATGTGCTGCCTGAGAGTGTGGTGGAGACAGGGTCAATCGAGGTGTTAGGATCTGGAATGCGCTGCCTGAGAGTGTGAATGAGTCAGGGTCAATTGAGGCGTTAGGGTCTGGAATGCGCTGCCTGAGAGTGTGGTGGAGAAAGGGTCAATCGAGGTGTTAGGATCTGGAATGCGCTGCCTGAGAGTGTGAATGAGTCAGGGTCAATTGAGGCGTTAGGGTCTGGAATGCACTGCCTGAGAGTGTGGGGGAGACAGGGTCAATCGTGTGGTTAGGATCTGGAATGTGCTGCCTGAGAGTGTGGTGGAGACAGGTTTAATCCAGGCGTTAGGATCTGGAATGTGCTGCCTGAGAGTGTGTGGGAGACAGGGTCAATCGAGGTGTTAGGGGCTGGAATGAGCTGCTTGAGATTGTGGTGGAGAAAATTTCAATCGAGGCGTTAGGATCTGGAATGCGCTGCCTGAGAGTGTGGTGGAGACAGGGTCAATTGAGGCGTTAGTGTCTGGAATGCGATAAATGAGAGTGTGGTGGAGACAGGGTCAATTGAGGCGTTAGGGTCTGGAATGTGCTGCCTGAGAATGTGGGGGAGACAGGGTCAATCAAGGCGTTAGAAAGTAGAATGCGCTGCCTGAGAGTGTGGTTGGGACAGGGTCAATTGAGGCGTTACATTCTGGAATGCGCTCCCTGAGATTGTGGTGGAGGCATGTTTAATCGAGGCTTTAGGGTCTGGAATTCGCTGCCTGAGAGTGTGGTGGAAACAGGGTCAATTGAGGTGTTAGGGTCTGGAATGCGCTGCCTGAGAGTGTGGGGGAGACAGGGTCAATGGAGGCGTTCAGATATGGAATGCGCTGCCTGAGAGTGTTGGGGAGACAGGGTCAATCGAGGTGTTAGTGTCTGGAATGCGATACCTGAGATTGTGGTGCAGACAGGGTGAATTGAGGTGTTAGGGTCAGGAATGTGCTGCCTGAGAGTGTGGGGGTGACAGGGTCAATCGAGGCGTTCAGATCTGGAATGCGTTGCCTGAGATTGTAGTGGAGTCAGGTTCAGTCGAGGCGTTAGGGTCTGGAATGCGATACCTGATAGTGTGGTGGAAACAGCGTCAATTGAGGCGTTAAGGGTCTGGATGTGCTGCCTGTGAGTGTGGGGGAGACAGGGTCAATCGAGGCGTTATGATCTGGAATGCGCTGCCTGAGAGTGTGGTTGAGACAGGGTCAATCGAGGCGTTAGGGTCTGGAATGTGCTGCCTGAGAGTATGGTGGAGACAGGGTCAATCGAGGCGTTAGGGTCTGGAATGCGCTGCCTGAGAGTGTCGTGGAGACAGGGTCAATCGAAGCGTTAGGGTCTGGAATGAGCTGCTTGAGATTGTGTTGGAGACAGGGTCAATCGAGGCGTTAGGGTTTGGAATGCGATACCTGAGATTGTGGTGCAGACCAGGTCAATTGAGGCGTTAGTGTCTGGAATGTGCTGCCTGAGAGTGTGGGGGAGACACGTTCAATCGAGGCGTTAGGATCTGGAATGTGCTGCCTGAGAGTGTGGGGGAGACAGTGTCATTTGAGGCGTTAGTGTCTGGAATGTGCTGCCTGAGAGTGTGGATGAGACAGGTTCAATCGAGGCGTTAGGATCTGGAATGCGCTGCCTGAGTTTGTGGGGGAGACAGGGTCAATCGAGGCGTTAGGGTCTGGAATGTGCTGCCTGAGAGTGTGGGGGAGACAGGGTCAATCGAGGCGTTAGTGTCCGGAATGCGATACCTGAGAGTGTGGTGGAGACAGGGTCAATTGAGGCGTTAGGATCTGGAATGTGCTGCCTGAGATTGTGATGGAGACAGGTTCAATCAAGGCGTTAGGAAGTAGAATGCCCTGCCTAAGAGTGTGGTTGGGACAGGGTCAATCGAGGCGTTACGTTCTGGAATACGCTCCCTGAGATTGTGGTGGAGGCATGTTTAATCGAGGCTTTAGGGTGTGGAATGCGCTGTCTGAGAGTGTGGTTTGACAGGGTCAATCGAGGCGTTAGGGTCTGGAATGTGCTGCCTGAGAGTGTGGGGGAGACAGGTTGGCATTGGGATCTAGAATGCGCTGCCTGAGAGTGTGGGGGAGACAGGGTCAATCGAGGCGTTAGGGTCTGGAATGCGATGCCTGAGAGTGTGGGGGAGACAGGGTCAATCGAGGCGTTAGGGTCTGGAATGCGATGCCTGAGAGTGTGGGGGAGACAGGGACAATCGAGGCGTTAGGATCTGGAATGCGCTGCCTGAGAGTGTGGTGGAGACAGGGTCAATTGAGGCGTTAGGGTCTGGAATGTGCTGTCTGAGAGTGTGGTGGAGACAGGGTCATTTGAGGTATTAGTGTCTGGAATGTGCTGCCTGAGAGTGTGGGGGAGACAGGGTCAATCGAGGCGTTAGGGTCTGGAATGCGATGCCTGAGAGTGTGGGGGAGACAGGGTCAATCGAGGCGTTAGGGTCTGGAATGCGATGCCTGAGAGTGTGGGGGAGACAGGGACAATCGAGGCGTTAGGATCTGGAATGCGCTGCCTGAGAGTGTGATGGAGTCAGGGTCAATTGAGGCGTTAGTGTCTGGAATGCGCTGCCTGAGAGTGTGGTGGAGACAGGGTCAATTGAGGCGTTAGGGTCTGGAATGTGCTGCCTGAGAGTGTGGGGGAGACAGGGTCAATCAAGGCGTTAGAAAGTAGAATGCGCTGCCTGAGAGTGTGGTTGGGACAGGGTCAATCGAGGCGTTACGTTCTGGAATGCGCTCCCTGAGATTGTGGTGGAGCATGTTTAATCGAGGCTTTAGGGTCTGGAATGCGCTGCCTGAGAGTGTGGGGGAGACAGGTTGGCATTGGGATCTAGAATGCGCTGCCTGAGAGTGTGGGGGAGACAGGGTCATTTGAGGTATTAGTGTCTGGAATGTGCTGCCTGAGAGTGTGGGGGAGACAGGGTCAATCGAGGCGTTAGGGTCTGGAATGCGATGCCTGAGAGTGTGGGGGTGACAGGGTCAATCGAGGCGTTAGGATCTGGAATGCGCTGCCTGAGAGTGTGATGGAGTCAGGGTCAATTGAGGCGTTAGTGTCTGGAATGCGATAACTGAGAGTGTGGTGGAGACAGGGTCAATTGAGGCGTTAGGGTCTGGAA
The DNA here is from genome assembly GCA_026770705.1 of Isurus oxyrinchus. Taxonomy (NCBI): domain Eukaryota; kingdom Metazoa; phylum Chordata; class Chondrichthyes; order Lamniformes; family Lamnidae; genus Isurus; species Isurus oxyrinchus. The sequence continues at coordinate 197,089 of JANJGN010001010.1, forward strand.
TGTGCTGCCTGAGAGTGTGGGGGAGACAGGGTCAATCAAGGCGTTAGAAAGTAGAATGCGCTGCCTGAGAGTGTGGTTGGGACAGGGTCAATCGAGGCGTTACGTTCTGGAATGCGCTCCCTGAGATTGTGGTGGAGCATGTTTAATCGAGGCTTTAGGGTCTGGAATGCGCTGCCTGAGAGTGTGGTGGAAACAGGGTCAATTGAGGTGTTAGGATCTGGAATGCGCTGCCTGAGAATGTGGTGGAGACAGGGTCAATCGAGGCATTAGGGTCTGGAATGCGCTGCCTGAGAGTGTGGTGGAAACAGGGTCAATTGAGGTGTTAGGATCTGGAATGCGCTGCCTGAGAATGTGGTGGAGACAGGGTCAATCGAGGCATTAGGGTCTGGAATGCGCTGCCTGAGAGTGTGGGGGAGACAGGGTCAATGGAGGCGTTCAGATATGGAATGCGCTGCCTGAGAGTGTTGGGGAGACAGGGTCAATCGAGCTGTTAGGGTCTGGAATGCGATACCTGAGATTGTGGTGCAGACAGGGTGAATTGAGGTGTTAGGGTCAGGAATGTGCTGCCTGAGAGTGTGGGGGTGACAGGGTCAATCAAGGCGTTAGGATCTGGAATGCGTTGCCTGAGATTGTAGTGGAGTCAGGTTCAGTCGAGGCGTTAGGGTCTGGAATGCGATACCTGATAGTGTGGTGGAAACAGCGTCAATTGAGGCGTTAAGGGTCTGGATGTGCTGCCTGAGAGTGTGGGGGAGACAGGGTCAATCGAGGCGTTATGATCTGGAATGAGCTGCCTGAGAGTGTGGTTGAGACAGGGTCAATCGAGGCGTTAGGGTCTGGAATGTGCTGCCTGAGAGTATGGTGGAGACAGGGTAAATCGAGGCGTTAGGGTCTGGAATGCGCTGCCTGAGAGTGTCGTGGAGACAGGGTCAATCGAAGCGTTAGGGTCTGGAATGAGCTGCTTGAGATTGTGTTGGAGACAGGGTCAATCGAGGCGTTAGGGTTTGGAATGCGATACCTGAGAGTGTGGGGGAGACCAGGTCAATTGAGGCGTTAGTGTCTGGAATGTGCTGCCTGAGAGTGTGGGGGAGACACGTTCAATCGAGGCGTTAGGATCTAGAATGCGCTGCCTGAGAGTGTGGGGGAGACAGTGTCATTTGAGGCATTAGTGTCTGGAATGTGCTGCCTGAGAGTGTGGATGAGACAGGTTCAATCGAGGCGTTAGGATCTGGAATGCGCTGCCTGAGTTTGTGGGGGAGACAGGGTCAATCGAGGCGTTAGGGTCTGGAATGTGCTGCCTGAGAGTGTGGGGGAGACAGGGTCAATCGAGGCGTTAGGGTCTGGAATGCGATACCTGATAGTGTGGTGGAAAAAGTGTTAATTGAGGCGTTAGGGTCTGGAATGTGCTGCCTGAGAGTCTGGGGGAGACAGGGTCAACTGAGGCGTTAGGGTCTGGAATGCGCTGCCTGAGAGTGTGGTGGAGACAGATCCAATCCAGGCGTAAGGATCTGGAATGCGCTGCCTGAGACTGTGTGGGAGACAGGGTCAATGGAGGTGTTAGGGTCTGGAATGAGCTGCTTGAAATTGTGGTGGAGAAAGGTTCAATCCAGGCGTTAGTGTCTGGAATGCGATACCTGAGAGTGTGGTGGAGACAGGGTCAATTGAGGCGTTAGGATCTGGAATGTGCTGCCTGAGATTGTGATGGAGACAGGTTCAATCAAGGCGTTAGGAAGTAGAATGCCCTGCCTAAGAGTGTGGTTGGGACAGGGTCAATCGAGGCGTTACGTTCTGGAATACGCTCCCTGAGATTGTGCTGGAGGCATGTTTAATCGAGGCGTTAGGGTGTGGAATGCGCTGCCTGAGAGTGTGGTGGAGACAGGGACAATCGAGGCGTTAGGATCTGGAATGCACTGCCTGAGAGTGTGGTTGGGACAGGGTCAATCGAGGCGTTAGTGTCTGGAATACGCTCCCTGAGATTGTGGTGGAGGCATGTTTAATCGAGGCTTTAGGGTCTGGAATGCCCTGCCTAAGAGTGTGGTTGGGACAGGGTCAATCGAGGCGTTAGTGTCTGGAATACGCTCCCTGAGATTGTGGTGGAGGCATGTTTAATCGAGGCTTTAGGGTGTGGAATGCGCTGTCTGAGAGTGTGGTGGAAACAGGGTCAATTGAGGTGTTAGGATCTGGAATGTGCTGCCTGAGAGTGTTGGGGAGACAGGGTCAATCAAGGCGTTAGGGTCTGGGATGCGATACCTGAGATTGTGGTGGAGTCAGGTTCAGTCGAGGCATTTGGGTCTGGAATGCGATACCTGATAGTGTGGTGGAAACAGCGTCAATTGATGTGCTAGGGCCTGGAATGTGCTGCCTGAGAGTGTGGGGGTGACAGGGTCAATCGAGGCGTTAGGGTCTGGAATGTGCTGCCTGAGAGTGTGGTGGAAACCGCTTCAATCGAGGCATTAGGGTCTGGAATGCACTGCCTGAGAGTGTGGTGGAGACAGGGTCAATCGAGGTGTTAGGATCTGGAATTAGCTGCCTTAGAGTGTGGTGGAGACAGGTTCAATCGAGGCGTTAGGATCTGGAATGCGCTGCCTGAGAGTGTGGTGGAAACAGCGTCAATCGAGGCGTTAGGATCTGGAATGTGCTGCCTGAGAGTGTGGTGGAGACAGGGTCAATCGAGGTGTTCAGATCTGGAATGCGCTGCCTGAGAGTGTGGGGGAAACAGGGTCAATTGAGGCGTTAGGGTCTGGAATGCGCTGCCTGACAGTGTGGGGGAGACAGTGTCAATTGAGGCGTTAGTGTCTGGAATGCGCTGCCTGAGAGTGTGGTGGAGACAGATCCAATCCAGGCGTAAGGATCTGGAATGCGCTGCCTGAGACTGTGTGGGAGACAGGGTCAATGGAGGTGTTAGTGTCTGGAATGAGCTGCTTGAAATTGTGGTGGAGAAAGGATCAATCGAGGCGTTAGGGTCTGGAATGCGATACCTGAGAGTGTGGTGGAGACAGGGTCAATTGAGGCGTTAGGATCTGGATTGTGCTGCCTGAGATTGTGATGGAGACACGTTCAATCAAGGCGTTAGGAAGTAGAATGCCCTGCCTAAGAGTGTGGTTGGGACAGGGTCAATCGAGGCGTTACGTTCTGGAATACGCTCCCTGAGATTGTGGTGGAGACACGTTCAATCAAGGCTTTAGGGTCTGGAATGCGCTGCCTGAGAGAGTGGTTTGACAGGCTCAATCGAGGCGTTAGTGTCTGGAATGCGCTGCCTGAGAGTGTGGGGGAGACAGGGTCAATCGAGGCGTTAGGGTCTGGAATGCGCTGCCTGAGAGTACAGTGGAGACAGGGTCAATCGAGGCATTAGGGTGTGGAATGCGCTGCCTGAGAGTACGGTGGAGACAGGGTCAATCGAGGCGTTGGGGTCTGGAATGCGCTGCCTGAGAGTGTGGGGGAGACAGGGTCAATCGAGGCGTTAGGGTCTGGAATGCGCTGCCTGAGAGTGTGGGGGAGACAGGGTCAATCGAGGCATTAGCAACTGGAATGTGCTGCCTGAGAGTGTGGTGGGACAGGGTCAATCGAGGCGTTATGATATGGAATGCACTGCCTGAGAGTGTGATGGAGTCAGGGTCAATTGAGGTGTTAGGATCTGGAATGTGCTGCCTGAGAGTGTTGGGGAGACAGGTTCAATCAAGGCGTTAGGGCCTGGAATGCAATACCTGAGATTGTGGTGGAGTCAGGTTCAGTCGAGGCATTTGGGTCTGGAATGCGATACCTGATAGTGTGGTGGAAACAGCGTCAATTGAGGCGTTAGGGTCTGGAATGTCCTGCCTGAGAGTGTGGTGGAGACAGGGTCAATCGAGGCGTTAGGGTCTGGAATGTGCTGCCTGAGAGTGTGGGGGAGGCAGGTTCAATCGAGGCGTTCGTATCTAGAATGTGCTGCCTGAGAGTGTGGTGGAGACAGGGTTAATCGAGGTGTTAGGGTCTGGAATGCGCTGCCTGAGAGTGTGGTGGAAACCACTTCAATCGAGGCATTAGGGTCTGGAATGCACTGCCTGAGAGTGTGGTGGAGACAGGGTCAATCGCGGCGTTAGGATCTGGAATTAGCTGCCTTAGAGTGTGGTGGAGACAGTGTCAATCGAGGCGTTAGGATCTGGAATGCGCTGCCTGTAGTGTGGCAGAGACAGGGTCAATCGTGGCGTTAGTATCTGGAATGTGCTGCCTGAGAGTGTGGGGGAAACAGGGTCAATTGAGGCGTTAGGGTCTGGAATTAGCTGCCTGACAGTGTGGGGGAGACAGTGTCAATTGAGGCGTTAGGGTCTGGAACGTGCTGCCTGAGAGTGTGGTGTAGACAGATCCAATCCAGGCGTAAGGATCTGGAATGCGCTGCCTGAGAGTGAGGTGGAGACAGATCCAATCCAGGCGTAAGGATCTGGAATGCGCTGCCTGAGACTGTGTGGGAGACAGGGTCAATGGAGGTGTTAGGGTCTGGAATGAGCTGCTTGAGATTGTGGTGGAGAAAGGTTCAATCGAGGCGTTAGGGTCTGGAATGCGATACCTGAGAGTGTGGTGGAGACAGGGTCAATTGAGGCGTTAGGATCTGGAATGTGCTGCCTGAGATTGTGGTGGAGACAGGTTCAATCAAGGCGTTAGGAAGTAGAATGCGCTGCCTAAGAGTGTGGTTGGGACAGGGTCAATCGAGGCGTTACGTTCTGGAATGCGCTCCCTGAGATTGTGGTGGAGGCATGTTTAATCGAGGCTTTAGGGTGTGGAATGCGCTGCCTGAGAGTGAGGTTTGACAGGGTCAATCGAGGCGTTAGGGTCTGGAATGTGCTGCCTGAGAGTGTGTGGGAGACAGGGTCAATCAAGGTGTTAGGGTCTGGAATACGCTGCCTGAGAGTGTGGTGGAGACATGTTCAATCGAGGCGTTAGGGTCTGGAATGTGCTGCCTGAGAGTGTGGGGGAGACAGGTTGGCATTGGGATCTAGAATGCGCTGCCTGAGAGTGTGGGGGAGACAGGGTCAAACGAGGCGTTAGGGTCTGGAATGCGATGCCTGAGAGTGTGGTGGAGACAGGTTCAATCGAGGGATTAGGGTCTGGAATGCGCTGCCTGAGAGTGTGGGGGAGACAGGGTCAATCGAGGCGTTAGGGTCTGGAATGCGATGCCTGAGTGTGTGGTGGAGACAGGTTCAATCGAGGGATTAGGGTCTGGAATGTGCTGCCTGAGAGTGTGGTGGAGACAGGTTCAATCGAGGCGTTAGGGTCTGGAATGCGCTGCCTGAGATTGTGGTGGAGACAGGTTCAATCGAGGCGTTAGGGTCTGGAATGCGCTGCCTGAGATTGTGGTGGAGACAGGGTCAATCGAGGCATTTGGGTCTGGAATGTGCTGCCTGAGAGTGTGGGGGAGACAGGTCCAATTGAGGCGTTAGGATCTGGAATGTTCTGCCCCTGAGTTTGGTGGAGACCGGTTCAATCGAGGCGTTCGGATCTTGAATGTGTTGCCTGAGATTGTGGGGGGACAGGGTCACTTGAGGCATTAGGTTCTGGATTGCGCTGCCTGAGCGTGTGGTGGAGACAGGTTCAATCGAGGCGTTATGATCTGGAATGCGCTGCCTGAGAGTGTGGGGGAGACAGGGTCAATCGAGGCATTAGGGTCTAGAATGTGTTGCCTGAGAGTGTGGGGGAGACAGGGTCACTTGAGGCGTTAGGGTCTGCTTTGCGCTGCCTGAGAGAGTGGTGGAAACAGGTTCAATCGAGGCGATAGGATCTGGAATGCGATACCTGAGAGTGTGGTGGAGACAGGGTCATCGAGGCGTTAGGGTCTGGAATGTGCTGCCTGAGAGTGTGGGGGAGACAGGGTCACTTGAGGCGTTAGGGTCTGGATTGCGCTGCCTCAGAGTGTGGTGGAAACAGGTTCAATCGAGGCGTTAGCATCTGGAATGCGCTGCCTGAGAGTGTGGTGGAAACAGGTTCAATCGAGGCATTAGCATCTGGAATGCGCTGCCTGAGATTGTGGTGGAGACAGGGTCAATCGAGGCGTTAGGGTCTGGAATGTGCTGCCTGAGAGTGTGGTTGGGACAGGGTCAATTGAGGCGTTAGGATCTGGAATGCACTGTCTGAAAGTGTGGTGGAGACACGTTCATTCGAGCTGTTAGGATCTGGAATGCGCTGCCTCTGATTGTGGGGGAGACATGGTCAATCGAGGCGTTCGGATCGAGAATGCGCTGCCTGAGTGTATGGAGGAGACAGGGTCAATCGAGGCGTTAGGATCTGGAATGCGCTGCCTGAGAGTGTGGAGGAGACAGGGTCAATCGAGGCGTTAGGATCTGGAATGCGCTGCCTGAGAGTGTGGAGGAGACAGGGTCAATCGAGGCGTTCGGATCGAGAATGCGCTGCCTGAGAGTGTGGAGGAGACAGGGTCAATCGAGGCGTTAGTGTCTGGAATGTGCTGCCTGAGAGTGTGGGGGAGACAGTGTCAATCGAGGCGTTAGGATCTGGAATGTTCTGCCTGAGATTGTGGTGGAGACAGGGTCAATCGAGGCATTAGGATCTGGAATGCGCTGCCTGAGATTGTGGTGGAGACAGGGTCAATCGAGGCGTTTGGGTCTGGAATGTGCTGCCTGAGAGTGTGGGGGAGACAGGTCCAATTGAGGCGTTAGGATCTGGAATGTTCTGCCCCTGAGTTTGGTGGAGACCGGTTCAATCGAGGCGTTCAGATCTTGAATGTGTTGCCTGAGATTGTGGGGGGACAGGGTCACTTGAGGCATTAGGTTCTGGATTGCGCTGCCTGAGCGTTTGGTGGAGACAGGTTCAATCGAGGCGTTATGATCTGGAATGCGCTGCCTGAGAGTGTGGGGGAGACAGGGTCAATCGAGGCATTAGGGTCTAGAATGTGTTGCCTGAGAGTGTGGGGGAGACAGGGTCACTTGAGGCGTTAGGGTCTGCTTTGCGCTGCCTGAGAGAGTGGTGGAAACAGGTTCAATCGAGGCGATAGGATCTGGAATGCGATACCTGAGAGTGTGGTGGAGACAGGGTCATCGAGGCGTTAGGGTCTGGAATGTGCTGCCTGAGAGTGTGGGGGAGACAGGGTCACTTGAGGCGTTAGGGTCTGGATTGTGCTGCCTCAGAGTGTGGTGGAAACAGGTTCAATCGAGGCGTTAGCATCTGGAATGCGCTGCCTGAGAGTGTGGTGGAAACAGGTTCAATCGAGGCATTAGCATCTGGAATGCGCTGCCTGAGATTGTGGTGGAGACAGGGTCAATCGAGGCGTTAGGGTCTGGAATGTGCTGCCTGAGAGTGTGGTTGGGACAGGGTCAATTGAGGCGTTAGGATCTGGAATGCACTGTCTGAAAGTGTGGTGGAGACACGTTCATTCGAGGCATTAGGATCTGGAATGCGCTGCCTGAGAGTGTGGGGTAGACAGGGTCAATTGAGGTGTTAGGATCTGGAATGTGCTGCCTGAGAGTGTGGTGGAGACAGGGTCAATCGAGGCGTTAGGATCTGGAATGTGCTGCCTGAGAGTGTGGGGGAGACAGGGTCAATTGAGGTGTTAGGATCTGGAATGCGCTGCCTGAGAGTGTGGTGGAGACAGGGTCAATCGGGGCGTTCAGCCAACAATGTGCTGGGGTATGTGGCAAAAGGCAGGGAAATCGCACGAGGTCATAATGCCGTTTGGCGAGCCAGTGCAGACATAATGGTCCGAATGGCCTCCTGTGTAGTTACGATTCTGTAGACCCCCATCACTGTGTGCTTTACAATGTGTCATCGGGAAGTTGTTTTAACAGCGATCCCCTGTGACTCTGTGCTTTACGATGCATCAGGAAGAGATTTTTGCAATGGACACTCATGACTGTGTGCTTTATGGAGTGTCGTGAAGAGATCGTAGCAGCGATCCACTGTGAATGTTTGCTTTGTGGTGTGTCGGGAAGCGATAGTAGCAGTGAACACTCATGACTGTGTCCTTTATGGTGTGTCGGGAAGAGATTGTAGCAGTGAACACTCATGACTTTGTGCTTTATAGTGTGTCAGGAAGAGATCGTAGCAGTGAACACTCATGACTGTGTGCTTTACAATGTGTCGGGAAGATATTGTAGCAGCGATCCCCCATGTCTGTGTGCTTTATGGTGCGTCAGGAAGAGATCGTAGCTGCAATCCCCTGAGACTGCATGCTTTACGATGCATCGGGAAGAGATCGTAGCAGTGAACACTCATGAATGTGTGCTTTATGGTGTTTCGTGAAGAGATCGTAGCAGCGATCCACTGTGACTTGTGCTTTATGGTGTGTCGGGAAGAGATCGTAGCAGTGAACACTCATGACTGTGTGCTTTATGGTGTGTCAGGAAGAGATCGTAGCAGTGAACACTCATGACTGTGTGCTTTATGGTGTGTCAGGAAGAGATCGTAGCAGTGAACACTCATGACTATGTGCTTTACAATGTGTCGGGAAGATATTATAGCAGCGATCCCCCATGTCTGTGTGCTTTATGGTGCGTCAGGAAGAGATCGTAGCTGCAATCCCCTGTAACTGCATGCTTTACGATGCATCAGGAAGAGATTGTAGCAGTGAACACTCATGACTGTGTGCTTTATGGAGTGTCGGGAAGAGATCGTAGCAGCGATCCCCCATGACGATGTGCTTTATGGTGTGTCGGGAACAGATCGTAGCAGCGATCCCCCATGACTATGTGCTTTGTGGTGTGTTGGGAAGAGATCGTAGCAATGAACACTCATGATTGTGTGCTTTACAATGTGTCAGGGGGAGATCTTAACAGTGAGCCCCCCCCATGACTCTGTGCTTTACGATGTGTCGGGGAAGATCTTAATGGCGACCTCCCCATGACTGTGTGCTTTACAATGTGTCGGGAAGCGATCGTAGCGGTGGCCCCCCGTGACTGTGTGCTTTACGATGTGTCGGGAAGCGATCGTAGTGGCGACCCCCCCATGACTGTGTGCTTTACGATGCGCCAGGAGGAGACCCCTCCCCACTCGTGTGTTTGATGATGTGTTGAGAAGAGATTGTAGCGGAGCATGCCCCCTGACCAGTTCCTTTACGATGTGTCGGTGCAGGTACGATGACGGAGGAGCTGTTGTCCACGAGACTCCGTGACCAGCAGGAGAGGCCAGAGGTCGTTGGTGGGGAGACGGAGCTGGTGGAGGCTGGAGGAGATAGCGGATCCCCCGAGCTGCTGGACAAGCTGCGAGCGCTGGAGGTAAAGAGTCCCATCGCTGTCCGAGACCCCCTGTTGGGGCGGTGGGGGTGGGGTTTCCAACATTGTGCCTGTCACATCTCCGTCTGGGCGCCCATCACAGACTGTGCTCAGGACGCGGTCTCTGAAGCAGAGTGAGTCAGTGCCCACCAGCAGGAGGGAGGGGCACAATCGCAGACACACAATAAGACACAGACTGTCCAGACCGAGTGCTAAATCCCGTCATTATCCCCTCCCCCCACCTCACAGCTCATTCACTGCTCAGTCCAACCTGGCCTGGGGAGGTGGGGGAGGTAGTGTCTATGCGCCAGGGAGGGAGGGTTAGTGAGGGGCAGGGATGTGGAGGGAGGCAGATTCGGAGGGGGATTGGGAGGGAGGGAGAGGCAGAAACAGAGAAGAGACAGAGTGTGAGTGAGCGGGACAGAGAGAGAGACAGAGTGAGAAAGAGAAAATGCATAAGACAGAGAGAGAGGAGAGAGAGGGAATGAGAGAGACAGAGGGAGTGATAGACAGTGAAAGAGAGAGTGAGAGAGAGAATGAGAGATAGAGTCAGAAAGCGTCACGGACAGAGAGACAGAGGGACATAAAGATAATGAGAGAGAGAGACGAGGTGATCTGACAGAGGTCATTAAAGTTATGAGGGGTTTTCGGTAGGGTCGACGTAGAGAAGATGTGTCAGGGTTGGGGGTGTGGGGAGTGGGAAAGACCAGAACTCGGGGGCCATCGACATAAGATGGGTCACTAAGAAATCCAACTGGGGGGATTTCAGCAGAAACTTCTTTACTCAGGGAGTTGGGAGAATGTGGGACACGCTCCCACGGGGAGTAGGGGAGAATGTGGGACTGGCTCCCGCGGGGAGAATGTGGGACTGGCTCCCACGGGGAGAATGTGGGACTCGCTCCCGCGGGGAGAATGTGGGACTCGCTCCCATGGGGAGAATGTGGGACTTGCTCCCGCGGGGAGAATGTGGGACTCGCTCCCGCGGGGGAGAATGTGGGACTGGCTCCCGCGGGGGAGAATGTGGGACTCGCTCCCGCGGGGAGAATGTGGGACTCGCTCCCACGGGGAGCGGGGAGAATGTGGGACTCGCTCCCGCGGGGAGAATGTGGGACTCGCTCCCGCGGGGGAGAATGTGGGACTGGCTCCCGCGGGGAGAATGTGGGACTCGCTCCCGCGGGGAGAATGTGGGACTCGCTCCCGCGGGGAGAATGTGGGACTCGCTCCCGCGGGGAGAATGTGGGACTCGCTCCCGCGGGGAAAATGTGGGACTCGCTCCCGCGGGGAGAATGTGGGACTCGCTCCCGCGGGGAGAATGTGGGACTCGCTCCCGCGGGGGAGAATGTGGGACTTGCTCCCGCAGGGAGAATGTGGGAGTCACTCCCGCGGGGAGCGGGGGGAGAATGTGGGACTCGCTCCCGCAGGGAGCGGGGAGAATGTGGGACTCGCTCCCGCGGGGAGAATGTGGGACTCGCTCCCATGGGGAGAATGTGGGACTGCTCCCACGGGGAGAATGTGGGACTCGCTCCCGTGGGGAGAATGTGGGACTCGTTCCCGCGGGGAGAATGTGGGACTCGCTCCCACGGGGAGAATGTGGGCCTCGCTCCCATGGGGAGAATGTGGGACTCGCTCCCCACGGGGAGCGGGGGAGAATGTGGGTCTCGCTCAGCGCGGGGAGAATGTGGGACTCGCTCCCACGGGGAGAATGTGGGACCTCGCTCCCGCGGGGGAGAATGTGGAACTCGCTCCCGCGGGGAGAATGTGGGACTGGCTCCTGCGGGGAGAATGTGGAGTTGCTCCCACGGGGAGAATGTGGGACTCGCACCCACGGGGAGCGGGGAGAATGTGGGACTCACTCCCGTGGGGAGCGGGGAGAATGTGGGACCGCTCCCGCGTGGAGAATGTGGGACTCACTCCCGCGGGAGAATGTGGGACACGCTCCCGCGGGGAGAATGTGGGGACTCGCTCCCGCGGGGAGAATGTGGGACTCGCTGCAGTGGGGAGTGGGGAGAATGTGGGACTCGCTCCCGCGGGGAGAATGTGGGACTCGCTCCCGCGGGGAGAATGTGGGACTCGCTCCCGCGGGGAGAATGTGGGACTCGCTCCCGCGGGGAGAATGTGGGACTCGCTCCGACGGGGAGTGGGGAGAATGTGGGGACTCGCTCCCGCGGGGAGAATGTGGGACTCGCCTCCCGCGGGGAGAATGTGGGACTCGCTCCCGCGGGGAGAATGTGGGACTCACTCCCACGGGGAGAATGTGGGGACTCGCTCCCACGGGGAGAATGTGGGACTTCGCTCCGCGGGGAGAATGTGGGAATCGCTCCCGCGGGGAGAATGTGGGACTCGCTCCCGCGGGGAGAATGTGGGACTCGCTCCCGCGGGGAGTGGGGGAGAATGTGGGACTCCTCCCACGGGGAGAATGTGGGACTCCCTCCCACGGGGAGAATGTGGGACTCGCTCCCCGCGGGGGAGAATGTGGGACTCGCTCCCACGGGGAGAATGTGGGACTCACTCCTGCGGGGAGAATGTGGGACTCCCTCCCACGGGGGAGAAGGTGGGACTCGCTCCCGCGGGGAGAATGTGGGACTCGCCTCCCACGGGAGAGAATGTGGGACTCGCTCCCGTGGGCAGAACATGGGACTCGCTCCCGCGGGGAGAATGCGGGACTCGCTCCCGCGGGGAGAATGTGGGACTCGCTCCCAAGAGGAGAATGTGGGACTCGCTCCCGCGGGGAGAATGTGGGACTCGCTGCAGTGCGTAGAGGCAAGAATGTGGGCCTCGCTCCGACGGGGAGAATGTGGGACTCGCTCCGGCGGGGAGAATATGGGACTCGCTTCCGCGGGGGAGAATGTGGGACTCACTCCCACGGGGAGAATGTGGGACTCGCTCCCACGGGGGAGAATGTGGGACTCGCTCCCGCGGGGAGAATGTGGGAATCGCTCCCGCGGGAGAATGCGGGACTCGCTCCCGCGGGGAGAATGTGGGACTCGCTCCCCAGCGGGGAGTGGGGAGAATGTGGGACTCCCTCCCACGGGGAGAATGTGGGACTCGCTCCCGCGGCGGGAGAATGTGGGACTCGCTCCCGCGGGGGGAGAATGTGGGAATCGCTCCGCGGGGAGAATGTGGGACTCGCCCCCGCGGGGAGAATGTGGGACTCGCTCCCACGGGGAGAATGTGGGACTTCGCTCCCGCGGGGAGAATGTGGGACTCCCTCCCACGGGGAGAATGTGGGGACTCGCTCCCGCGGGGAGAATGTGGGACTCGCTCCCACGGGGGAGAATGTGGGACTCGCTCCCGCGGGGCAGAACATGGGACTCGCTCCCGCGGGGAGAATGTGGGACTCGCTCCCAAGAGGAGAAATGTGGGACTCGCTACCGCGGGGAGAATGTGGGACTCGCTCCCACGGGTAGAATGTGGGACTCGCTCCCGCGGGGAGAATGTGGGACTCGCTCCCGCGGGGGAGAATGTGGGACTGACTCCCACGGGGAGAATGTGGGTCTCACTCCCACAGAGGAGGAATGTGGGTCTCGCTCCTGTGGGGAGAATGCGGGGACTCGCTCCCCGCGGGGGAGAATGTGGGACTCACTCCCGCGGGGTGAATGTGGGACTCGCTCCCACGGGGAGAATGTGGGACTCGCTCCCGCGGGGGAGAATGTGGGACTCGCTCCCTCGCGGGGAGACGGACTCGCTCCGCGGGGACTCGCTCCGCGGGGAGAATGTGGGACTCCGGTCCCGCGGGGAGAATGTGGGGACTCGCTGCAGTGGGGAGTGTGGAGAATGTGGGCTACGCTCCCGCGGGGAGAATGCAGGACGGGCTCCCGCGGGGAGATGTGGGTGGACTCGCTGCTGTGGGGAGTGTGAGAATGTGGGACTCGCTCCCGCGGGGATTGAATGCAGGGACTGGCTCCCGCGGGAGAGAATGTGTGGACTGCACCCGCGGGAAGATGCAGGACTGGCTCCCGCGGGGGAGAATGTGGGACTCGCTCCCGCGGGGAGAATGTGGGACTCGCTCCCGCGGGGGAAAATGTGGGGACTCGCTCCCGCGGGGAGATGTGGGACTCGCTCCCCGCGGGGAGAATGTGGGACTCGCTCCCGCGGGGGAGAATGTGGGACTTGCTCCCGCAGGGAGAATGTGGGAGTCACTCCCGCGGGGAGCGGGGGAGGAATGTGGGACTCGCTCCCGCAGGGAGCGGGGAGAATGTGAGACTCGCTCCCGCGGGGAGAATGTGGGACTCGCTCCCATGGGGAGAATGTGGGACTGCTCCCACGGGGAGAATGTGGGACTCGCTCCCGTGGGGGAGAATGTGGGACTCGTTCCCGCGGGGAGAATGTGGGACTCGCTCCCACGGGGAGAATGTGGGCCTCGCTCCCATGGGGAGAATGTGGGACTCGCTCCCACGGGGAGCGGGGAGGGAGAATGTGGGTCTCGCTCGCCGCGGGGAGAATGTGGGACTCGCTCCCACGGGGAAGAATGTAGGGGACTCGCTCCCGCGGGGGAGAATGTGGAACTCGCTCCCGCGGGGAGAATGTGGGACTGGCTCCTGCGGGGAGAATGTGGGAGTTGCTCCCACGGGGAGAATGTGGGACTCGCACCCACGGGGAGCGGGGAGAATGTGGGACTCACTCCCGTGGGGAGCGGGGGAGAATGTGGGGACCGCTCCCCGCGTGGAGAATGTGGGACTCACTCCCGCGGGGAGAATGTGGGACACGCTCCCGCGGGGAGAATGTGGGACTCGCTCCCGCGGGGAGAATGTGGGACTCGCTGCAGTGGGGAGTGGGGAGAATGTGGGACTCGCTCCCGCGGGGAGAATGTGGGACTCGCTCCCGCGGGGAGAATGTGGGACTCGCTCCCGCGGGGAGAATGTGGGACTCGCTCCGACGGGGAGTGGGGAGAATGTGGGACTCGCTCCCGCGGGGAGAATGTGGGACTCGCTCCCGCGGGGAGAATGTGGGACTCGCTCCCCGCGGGGAGAATGTGGGACTCACTCCCACGGGGAGAATGTGGGACTCGCCTCCCACGGGGAGAATGTGGGACTCGCTCCCGCGGGGAGAATGTGGGAATCGCTCCCCGCGGGGAGAATGTGGGACTCGCCCCCGGCGGGGAGAATGTGGGACTCGCTCCCACGGGGAGAATGTGGGACTCGCTCCCGCGGGGAGAATGTGGGACTCCCTCCCACGGGGAGAATGTGGGACTCGCTCCCGCGGGGAGAATGTGGGACTCGCTCCCACGGGGGAGAATGTGGGACTCCGCTCCCGCGGGCAGAACATGGGACTCGCTCCCGCGGGGAGAATGTGGGACTCGCTCCCAAGAGGAGAATGTGGGACTCGCTACCGCGGGGAGAATGTGGGACTCGCTCCCACGGGTAGAATGTGGGACTCGCTCCCGCGGGGAGAATGTGGGACTCGCTCCCGCGGGGGAGAATGTGGGACTGACTCCCACGGGGAGAATGTGGGTCTCACTCCCACAGAGAGAATGTGGGTCTCGCTCCTGTGGGGAGAATGCGGGACTCTCGCTCCCGCGGGGAGAATGTGGGACTCACTCCCCGCGGGGTGAATGTGGGACTCGCTCCCACGGGGGAATGTGGGACTCGCTCCCGCGGGGGGAGAATGTGGGACTCGCTCCCGCGGGGAGAACGCGGGACTCGCTCCCGCGGGGAGAATGTGGGACCTCGCTCCCCGCGGGGAGGAATGTGGGACTCGCTGCAGTGGGGAGTGTGGAGAATGTGGGACTCGCTCCCGCGGGGAGAATGCAGGACGGGCTCCCGCGGGGAGAATGTGGGACTCGCTGCAGTGGGGGAGTGTGGAGAATGTGGGACTCGCTCCCGCGGGGAGAATGCAGGACTGGCTCCCGCGGGGAGAATGTGGGACTCGCTCCCGCGGGGAGAATTGCAGGACTGGCTCCCGCGGGGAGAATGTGGGACTCGCTCCCGCGGGGAGAATGTGGGACTCGCTCCCGCGGGGAAAATGTGGGACTCGCTCCCCGCGGGGAGAATGTGGGACTCGCTCCCGCGGGGAGAATGTGGGACTCGCTCCCGCGGGGGAGAATGTGGGGACTTGCTCCCGCAGGGAGAATGTGGGAGTCACTCCCGCGGGGAGCGGGGAGAATGTGGGACTCGCTCCCGCAGGGAGCGGGGAGAATGTGGGACTCGCTCCCGCGGGGAGAATGTGGGACTCGCTCCCATGGGGAGAATGTGGGACTGCTCCCACGGGGAGAATGTGGGACTCGCTCCCGTGGGGAGAATGTGGGGACTCGTTCCCGCGGGGAGAATGTGGGACTCGCTCCCACGGGAGAATGTGGGCCTCGCTCCCATGGGGAGAATGTGGGACTCGCTCCCACGGGGAGCGGGGAGAATGTGGGTCTCGCTCGCGGCGGGGAGAATGTGGGACTCCGCTCCCACGGGGAGAACGTGGGACTCGCTCCCGCGGGGGAGAATGTGGAACTCGCTCCCGCGGGGAGAATGTGGGACTGGCTCCTGCGGGGAGAATGTGGGAGTTGCTCCCACGGGGAGAATGTGGGACTCGCACCCACGGGGAGCGGGGAGAATGTGGGACTCACTCCCGTGGGGAGCGGGGAGAATGTGGGACCGCTCCCGCGTGGAGAATGTGGGACTCACTCCCGCGGGGAGAATGTGGGACACGCTCCCGCGGGAGAATGTGGGACTCGCTCCCGCGGGGAGAATGTGGGACTCGCTGCAGTGGGGAGTGGGGAGAATGTGGGACTCGCTCCCGGCGGGGAGAATGTGGGACTCGCTCCCGCGGGGAGAATGTGGGACTCGCTCCCGCGGGGAGAATGTGGGGACTCGCTCCGACGGGGAGTGGGGAGAATGTGGGACTCGCTCCCGCGGGGAGAATGTGGGACTCGCTCCCGCGGGGAGAATGTGGGACTCGCTCCCGCGGGGAGAATGTGGGACTCACTCCACGGGGAGAATGTGGGACTCGCTCCCACGGGGAGAATGTGGGACTCGCTCCCGCGGGAGAATGTGGGAATCGCTCCCGCGGGGAGAATGTGGGACTCGCTCCCGCGGGGAGAATGTGGGACTCGCTCCCGCGGGGAGTGGGGGAGAATGTGGGACTCCCTCCCACGGGGAGAATGTGGGACTCCCTCCCACGGGGAGAATGTGGGACTCGCTCCGCGGGGAGAATGTGGGACTCGCTCCCACGGGGAGAATGTGGGGACTCGCTCCCGCGGGGAGAATGTGGGACTCGCTCCCGCGGGGGAGAATGTGGGAATCGCTCCCGCGGGGAGAATGTGGGACTCGCCCCCCGCGGGGAGAATGTGGGACTCGCTCCCACGGGGAGAATGTGGGACTCGCTCCCGCGGGGAGATGTGGGACTCCCTCCCACGGGGAGAATGTGGGACTCGCTCCCGCGGGGAGAATGTGGGACTCGCTCCCACGGGGAGAATGTGGGACTCGCTCCCGCGGGCAGAACATGGGACTCGCTCCCGCGGGGAGAATGTGGGACTCGCTCCCAAGAGGAGAATGTGGGACTCGCTACCGCGGGGAGAATGTGGGACTCGCTCCCACGGGTAGAATGTGGGACTCGCTCCCGCGGGGAGAATGTGGGACTCGCTCCCGCGGGGAGAATGTGGGACTGACTCCCACGGGGGAGAATGTGGGTCTCACTCCCACAGAGAGAATGTGGGTCTCGCTCCTGTGGGGAGAATGCGGGACTCGCTCCGCGGGGGAGAATGTGGGACTCACTCCCGCGGGGTGAATGTGGGACTTCGCTCCCACGGGGAGAATGTGGGACTCGCTCCCCGCGGGGGAGAATGTGGGACTCGCTCCCGCGGGGAGAACGCGGGACTCGCTCCCGCGGGGAGAATGTGGGACTCGCTCCCGCGGGGAGAATGTGGGACTCGCTGCAGTGGGGAGTGTGGAGAATGTGGGAGTCGCTCCCGCGGGGAGAATGCAGGACTGGCTCCCGCGGGGAGGAATCTGGGACTCGCTCCCGCGGGGAGAATGCAGGACTGGCTCCCGCGGGGAGAATGTGGGACTCGCTCCCGCGGGGAGAATGTGGGACTCGCTCCCGCGGGGAGAATGTGGGACTCGCTCCCACGGGGAGAATGTGGGACTCGCTCCCGCGGGGGAGAGTGTGGGACTCGCTCCCGCGGGGGAGAATGTGGGACTCGCTCCCCGCGGGGAGAATGTGGGACTCGCTCCCGCGGGGAGAATGTGGGACTCGCTCCCACGGGCAGCGGGGAGAATGTGGGACTGGCTCCCGCGGGGAGAATGTGGGACTTCGCTCCCGCGGGGGAGAATGTGGGACTCGCTCCCGCGGGGAGAATGTGGGACTCGCTCCCGCGGGGAGAATGTGGGACTCGCTCCCGCGGGGAGAATGTGGGACTCGCTCCAGCGGGGGAGAGTGCGGGACTTGCTCCCGCGGGGAGAATGTGGGACTCGCTCCCGCGGGGAGAATGTGGGACTCGCTCCCGCGGGGAGGATGTGGGACTCGCTCACCGCGGGGAGAATGTGGGACTTCGCTCCGCGGGGAGAATGTGGGACTCGCTCCCGCGGGGAGAATGTGGGACTCGCTCCCGCGGGGGAGAGTGGTGGGACTCGCTCCCGCGGGGGAGAATGTGGGACTCGCTCCCGCGGGGAGAATGTGGGACTCGCTCCCGCGGGGAGAATGTGGGACTGGCTCCCGCGGGGTGAATGTGGGACTGGCTCCCGCGGGGAGAATGTGGGACTGGCTCCCGCGGGGAGAATGTGGGACTGGCTCCCGCGGGGGAGAATGTGGTACTCGCCCTCCCACGGGCAGCGGGGAGAATGTGGGACTGGCTCCCGCGGGGAGAATGTGGGACTCGCTCCCGCGGGGGGAGAACGCGGGACTCGCACCCGCGGGGAGAATGTGGGACGCGCTCCCGCGGGGAGAATGTGGACTCGCTCCCCGCTGGGAGAATGTGGGACTCGCTGCAGTGGTTAGAGGCGAGAATGTGGGCCTCGCTCCGACGGGGAGTGGGGACGAATGTGGGACTCGCTCCCGCGGGGGAGAATTTGGGACTCGCTCCCGCGGGGAGGATGTGGGACTGGCTCCCGCGGGGAGAATGTGTGAGTCGCTCCCGCGGGGAGAATGTGGGACTCGCTCCCGCGGGGAGAATGTGGAACTCGCTCCCATGGTGAGAATGTGGGACTCGCTCCCGTGGGGAGATTGTGGGACTCGCGCCCGCGGGGAGAATGTGGGACTCGCTCCCGCGGGGGAGAATGTGGGACTCGCTCCCGCGGGGAGAATGTGGGACTCGCTCCCGCGGGGAAGAATGTGGGACTCGCTCCCGCGTGGAGAATGTGGGACTCGCTGCAGTGGGTAGAGGCGAGAATGTGGGCCTCGCTCCGACGGGGAGTGTGGACGAATGTGGGACTCGCTCCCGTGGAGAGAATGTGAGACTCGCTCCCACGGGGAGAATGTGGGCCTCGCTCCGACGGGGACTGGGGACGAATGTGGGACTCGCTCCCGCGGGGAGAATGTGGGACTCGCTCCCGCGGGGAGAATGTGGGACTCGCTCCCGCGGGGAGAATGTGGGACTCGCTCCCGCGGGGAGAATGTGGGACTTGCTCCCGCGGGGAGAATGTGGGACTCGCTCCCGCGGGGAGAATGTGGGACTCGCTGCAGTGGGTAGAGTCGAGAATGTGGGCCTCGCTCCGACGGGGAGTGGGGACGAATGTGGGACTCGCTCCCGTGGGGAGAATGTGAGACTCGCTCCCGCGGGGAGAATGTGGGCCTCGCTCCGACGGGGACTGGGGACGAATGTGGGACTCGCTCCCGCGGGGAGAATGTGGGACTCGCCTCCCCGCGGGGAGAATGTGGGACTCGCTCCCGCGGGGAGAATGTGGGACTCGCTCCCACGGGCAGCGGGGAGAATGTGGGACTCGCTCCCGCGGGGGAGAATGTGGGACTCGCTGCAGTGGGTAGAGGCGAGAATGTGGGCCTCGCTCCGACGGGGAGTGGGGACGAATGTGGGACTCGCTCCCGCGGGGAGAATTTGGGACTCGCTCCCGCGGGGAGGATGTGGGACTGGCTCCCGCGGGGAGAATGTGGGAGTCGCTCCCGCGGGGAGGAATGTGGGACTCGCTCCCGCGGGGAGAATGTGGAACTCGCTCCCATGGTGAGAATGTGGGGACTCGCTCCCGCGGGAGAGAATGTGGGACTCGCGCCCGCGGGGAGAATGTGGGACTCGCTCCCGCGGGGAGAATGTGGGACTCGCTCCCGCGGGGAGAATGTGGACTCGCTGCAGTGGGTAGAGGTGAGAATGTGGGCCTCGCTCCGACGGGGAGTGGGGACGAATGTGGGACTCGCCCCGTGGGGAGAATGTGAGACTCCGCTCCGGACGGGGATGTGGGGGAGAATGTGGGACTCGCTCCCGCGGGGAGAATGTGGGACTCGCTCCCGCGGGGAGAATGTGGGACTCGCTCCCTCGGGGAGAATGTGGGACTCGCTCCCGCGGGGAGAATGTGGGACTCGCTCCCGCGGGGAGAATGTGGGACTCGCTCCCGCGGGGAGAATGTGGGACTCGCTCCCACGGGCAGCGGGGGAGAATGTGGGACTGGCTCCCCGGGGGAGAATGTGGGACTCGCTCCGCGGGGAGAATGTGGGACTCGCTCCCGCGGGAGAATGTGGGTCTCGCTCCCGCGGGGAGAATGTGGGACTCGCTCCCACGGGCAGCGGGGAGAATGTGGGACTGGCTCCCGTGGGGAGAATGTGGGACTCGCTCCCGCGGGGAGAATGTGGGACTCGCTCCCGCGGGGAGAATGTGGGACTCGCTCCTGCGGGGAGATGTGGGTGTAGCTCCCGCGGGGAGAATGTGGGACTCGCTCCCGCGGGGAGAATGTGGGACTCGCTCCCAGCGGGGAGAATGTGGACTCCGCTCCCGCGGGGAGAATGTGGGACTCGCTCCCGCGGGGAGAATGTGGGACTCGCTTGCAGTGGGTAGAGGCGAGAATGTGGGCCTCGCTCCGACGGGGAGTGGGGAA
>JANJGN010001011.1:0-217055 GCA_026770705.1 Isurus oxyrinchus
GAAATATGCTGTGTGAAAACTCACCCTGGCTCCATTGATATTATGTTACAGTGGTCTAGTGGAGAAATAGGCTTCAATAGGTGTCAGTAATTGAGGGTGTGCTGTACTATTCGAGTGTCAGTAATTGAGGGTGTGCTGCACTATTGGAGAGTCATTAATTTACAGTATTCTGCACAATTTGAGTGTCTGTAAGTGAGGGGGTGCTACACTATTGCAGTGTCAGTAATTGAGGGTGTGCTGCATGATTGGAGTGTCAGTAATTGAGGGTGTGCTACACTATTGCAGTGTCAGTAATTGACGGTATGCTGCACTATTGGAGGGTCAATAATTGGGGGTGTGCTGCACTACAAGAGAGTCCGCATTTGAGGGTGTGCTGCACCCTACTCCCCTCCATATCTCTGTAACCTCCACCATTCACTAGACCCCTCCCTATCTCTGTAAACTCCTCCAACACCTACACCCCTCCGTATCTCTGTAACCTCCTCCAGCCCCTAAACCCCTCACTAACTCTGTAACCTCTTCCAGCCCCTACAGCCCTCCCTATCTCTGTAACCTCCTCCAACCGCTACGCCCCTCCCTATCTCTGTAATCTGCTCAAACCCCTACACCCATCGCTATCTCTGTAAATTCCTCCAGCCCGTACACCCCTCCCTATCACTGTAACCTCCTCCAGCGTTACACCCCTCCCTAGCTCTAACATCCTCCAGCCACAACACCTCCCCCTATCTCTGTAACCACCTCCAGTCCCTACACTCCTCCTTATCCTTGTAACCTCCTCCAACCCCTACACACCTCCCCATCTCTGTAACCTCCTCCAGCCTAACACCGCACAATCTCTGTAACTCCCTCCCCATCTCTGTAACCTCCTCCAGCCTCTCACCGCTCCCTATCTCTGTAATCTCCTCCAGACACTACATCCCTCCCTATCTCTGTAACCTCCTCCAGCCCCTACACCCATCCCTATCTCTGTAAAATCCTCCAGCCCCTACAACCCACCTTATCTCTGTAAACTCCTCATGCCCGTACACACCTCCCTATATGTAAGCTCCTCCAGCCCTACACCGCACACTATCTCTATAACTCCCTCCCTATTTCTGAAACATCCTCCAGCCGCTCCCCCCACCCCCATCTTTGTAACCACCTCCAGCCCCTACACCCCTCCCTAACTCTGTCACCACCTCCAGTCCCTGCACCCCTCCCTATCTCTGTAACCTCCTCCGGCTCCTACACCCCTCCCGATCTCTGTAACGCTCTCCAGCCTCTCACCGCTCCCTATCTCTGTAACTCCCGCCCTATCCCCGTAACCTCCACCAGCCCTACACCCCTCCTTAACTCTGTAACTCCCGCCGTATCTCTGTAATACCCTCCAGCCCCTACACCCCTCCCTATCTCTGTAACCACCAGCAACCTCTACACACCTCCCTAACTCTGTAACCTACTCCAGCCCTTACACCATCCCTATCTCTGTAACATTCTCCAGCCCCTACACCCCTCCCAAACTCTGTAACCTGCTCCAACCCTTACACCCCTCCCTATCTCTGTGATCTCCTCCAGTCCCTAGACCACTCCCTATCTCTGTAACCTCCTAGAAGCCCTACACCCCTCCATATCTCTGTAACCACCGCCAGCATCTACACCCCTCCCTATCTCTGTAACCTCCTCCAACATCTACACACCTCCCAATCTCTGTAACCTCCTCCAACCCGTACACACTTCCCTATATCTGTAACCTCCTCCAGCCCCTACACACATCCCTATCTCTGTTACCTTCTCCAGCCACTGCACCCCTCCCTATCTCTGTAACTTCCTTCTGCCCCTATACCCCTCCCTAACTCTGTAACCTCCTCCAGCCCCTACAACTTCCCTATCTCTGTAACCTCCTCCAGCCCCTACAACCCTCCCTAACTCTCTAACCTCCTCCAGCCCCTACGACCCTCCCTATCTCTGTAACCTGCTCCAACCCCTACACCCCTCCTTACCTCTGTAACTCCCTCCCTATCTCTGTAAGTACCTATCTCTGTAACCCCATCCAGCCCCTACAACCCTCCCTATCTCAGTAACCTCCTCCATCTCCTACACCTCTCCCTAACTCTGTAACCTCCTCCAGCCTCTCGCCCCTCCGTATCTCTGAAAACTCCTCCAGTCCCTACACCCCTCCCTATCTCTGTAACCTCCTTCAATCCCTACACCCCTCCCTATCTCTGTAACATCCTCCGGCTACTACACCAGTCCCTATCTCTGTAACTTCCTCCCTATCTCTGTAACCTCTTCCAGCCCCTATGACCCTCCCTATCTCTGTAACCTGCTCCAACCACAAAACCCCTCCCTATCTCTGTAAGCGTCGCCAGCCCCTACACCCCTCCCTATCTCTGTAACCTCCTCCAGAACCTACACCCCTCCCTATCTCTGTAACCTCCTCCAGACCTACACCCCTCCTTATCTCTGTAACTCCCTCCCTATCTCTGTAACTTCCTATCTCTGTAACTCCCTCCCTATCTCTGTAACGCCCTCCAACCCCTACACCCCTCCCTATAGCTGTAACCTCTTCCGGCTCCTAAACTCTCACTAACTCTGTAACCTCCTCCAGCTTCGCACCCCTCCCTATCTCTGTAACCTCCTCCAGTCCCTACACCCCTCCCTATCTCTGTAACCTCCTCCAATCCCTTCACCCCTCCCTATGTCTGTAACCTCCTCCAGCCCCTACACCCCTCCCTATCTTTGTAACCTCCTCCGGCTCCTACTCCTCTCCCTATCTCTGTAACCTCATCCAGCCTCTCACCCCTACCTATCTCTATAACCTCCTCCAGCCTCTCACCCTTACCTATCTCTATAACCTCCTGCAGCCCCTACACCCCTCCCTTTCTTTGTAAACTCCTCCGGCCCCTACTCCTCTCCCTATCTCTGTAAACACCTCCAGCCCCTACAATCCTCCCTATTTCTGTAACTTCCTACCGCCCCTACACCACTTCCTATCTCTGTAACCTCCTCCAGCTCCAACACCCCTCCCTATCTCTGTAACGCTCTCCAGCCTCTCACCGCTCCATATCTCTGTAACTCCCGCCCTATCTCTGTAACATCCTCCAGACCTACACCCCTCCTTATCTCTGTAACACCCTCCCTATCTCTGTAACCCCCTCCAGCCCCAACACCTCTCCCTATCTCTGTAACATCCTTCGGCACCTACACCCCTCCCTATTTCTGTAACCACCTCCAACCCGTACACACCTCCCTATCTCTGTAACCTCCTCCAACACCTACACACCTCCCTATCACTGTAATATCCTCCAACACCTACACACCTCCCTATCTCTGTAACCACCTCAAACCCCAACACACCTCCCTATATCTGTAACCTCCTCCAACCCCTACACCCCTATCTCTGTAACCTCCTCCAGCCCCTAAAAACTTCCCTAACTCTGTAACATCTTCCAGTCCCTACACCCTCCCTATCTCTGTAACCGCCTCCAGCCCCTACATCCCTCCCTAACTCTGTAACCTACTCCAGCCCCTACACCTCTCTGTATCTCTGTAACCTACTCCAGCCCCTACGCCCCTCCTTATCTCTGTAACCTGCTCCAATCCTTACACCACTCCCAATCTCCGTAAGCTTCTCCATCACGTACACCCCTCACTATCTCTGTAATTTCCTCCATTCCCTACACCCCTCCCTATCTCTGTAACCTCCTCCGGCCCCTACACTCCTCCCTATCTCTGTAACTTCCTTCAGCCCCTACACCCCTCCATATGTCTGTAACCTGCTCCAGCCGCTACACCCCTCCCAATCTCTGTAAACAGCTCCAACCCCTACACCCCTCACTATCTCTGTAACCTGCTCCAGCCCCTACATCCCTCCCTATCACTGTAACCTCCTCCAGCCCCTATGCCCATTCCTATCTCTGTAACCTGCTCCAGCCCCTACACCCCTCCCTATCTCTGTAAACTCCTCCAACCCTTACTCACCTCCCGATCTCTGTAAGCTTCTCCAACCAGTACACCTCTCCCTATCTCTGTAATCTCCTCCAGTCCCTACACCCCTCCCTATCTCTGTAATCTCATCCAGTCCCTACACCCCTCCCTATCTCTGTAACCTCCTAGAGCCCCTACACCCCTCCATAACTCTGTAACCTCCTCATGCCCGTACACCCCTCCCTATCTCTAACCTCCTCCAGGTCCTTCACCTCTCCCTATCTCTGGACCTCCTCCGGCTCCTACAGCCCTCCCTATCTCTGTAACCTCCTCCAACCCCTACACACCTCCCTATCTATGTAACCTCCTCCAAACCATACACACTTCCCTATATCTGTAACCTCCTCCAACACCTACACATGTCCGTATCTCTGTAACATCCTCCAGCCACTACACCCCACCCTATCTCTGTAACATCCTCCGGCCCCTATACCCCTCCCTAACTCTGTAACCTCCTCCAGCCGTTACAAAATCCCTAACTCTGTAACCTCCTCCAACCCCTACGCCCCTCCCTAACTCTGTAAACTTCGTCAGCCGGTAAACGCTTCCCTATCTCTGTAAACTCCTCCAGCCCCTACACCCCTCCCTAGCTCTGTAACCTCCTCCAGCCCTACACCCCTCCTTATCTCAGTAACTCCCTCCCTATCTCTATAACATCCTATCTCTGTAACCCCATCCAGCCCCTACAACCCTCCCTATGTCTGTAACCTCCTCCAGCCTCTCACCCCTACCTCCCTCTATAACATCCTCCAGACTCTCATGCCTACCTATCTCTATAAGCACCTCCAGCCCCTACACCCCTCCCTATCTTTGTAACCCGCTCCAGCCCCGATACCCCTCCCTAACTCTGTAACCTCCTCCAGCCCCTACAACCTCCCTATCTCTGTAACCTCCTCCAGCCCCTACAACCATCCCTAACTCTGTAACCTCATACAGACCCTACACCCCTCCCTATCACTGTAACCTCCTCAAGCCCCTACGCCCTTCACTATCTCTGTAACCTCCTCCGGCCCCTACACCCCTCCATATCTCTGTAACCTGCTCCAGCACCTACGCCGTTTCCTATCTCCGTAACCTGCTCCAGCCCCAACACCCCTCCCTATCTCTGTAACATCCTCCAGCCCCTACGCCCCTCCCTATCTCTGTAACCTGCTCCAACCCTTACACACCTCCCGATCTCTGTAAGCTTCTCCAGCCGGTACAACCCTCCCTATCTCTGTAATATCCTCCAGTCCCTACACCCCTCCCTATCTCTGTAACCTCCTAGATCCCCTACAACCCTCCATATCTCTGTAATACCCGGCAGCATCTACAATCCTCCCTATCTCTGTAATCTACTCATGCCCGTACTCCCCTCCCTATCTCTAACCTCCTCCAGCCCCTTCACCTCTCCCTATCTCTGTAACCTCCTCCGGCTCCTACACCCCTCACTATCTCTGTAACCTCCTCCAACCCCTACACACCTCCCTATCTCAGTAACCTCCTCCAAACCATACACACTTCCCTATATCTGTAACCTCCTCCAAAACCTACACATCTCCGTATCTCTGTAACATCCTCCAGCCACTACACCCCTCCCTATCTCTGTAACATCCTCCGGCCCCTATACCCCTCCCCAACTCTGTAACCTCCTCCAGCCCCTACAACCTCCCTATCTCTTTAACGTTTTCCAGCCCCTACGCCCCTCCGTATCTCTGTAAACTTCGCCAGCCCGTACACCCTTCCCTATCTCTGTAAACTCCTCCTGCCCCTACACCCCTCCCTATCTCTGTACCCTCCTGCAGCCACTACACCCCTCCCTATCTCTGTAACCTCCTCCAGCCCTACACCCCTCCTTATCTCTGTAACTCCCTCCCTATCTCTATAACCTCCTATCTCTGTAACCCCATCCAGCCCCTACAACCCTCCCTATCTCTGTAACCTCCTCCAGCTCCTACGCCCCTCCATATCTCTGTAACCTGCTCCAACCCCTACACCCCTCCCTATCTCTGTAACCTCCTCCAGACCCAACACCCCTCCCTATCTCTGTAACCTCCTCCAGCCCTACACCACTCCTTATCTCTGTAACTCCCTCCCTATCTCTGTAACTTCCTATCTCTGTAACCCCATCCAGCCCCTACATCCCACCCTATCTCTGTAACCTCCTCCAGCCCCTACGCCCCTCCATATCTCTGTAACCTCCTCCAGCCTCTTATCGCTCCCTATCTCTGTAACCTCCTCCAGCACCTACACCCCTCTGTATCTCTGTAACCTCCTCCAGCCCCTACACCCCTCCCTACCTCCGTAACCTCCTCCATCTGCTACACCTCTCCCTAACTCTGTATCTCCTCCAGCCTCGCACCCTTTCCAATCTCTGTAACCCCCTCCAGTCCCTACACCCATCCCTATCTCTGTAACCTCCTCCAATCCCTACACTCCTCCCTATGTCTGTAACCTCCTCCAGCCCGTACAACCCTCCCTATCTTTGTAACATCCTCTGGCACCTACTCCTCTCCCTACCACTGTAACCTCCTCCAGCCTCTCACCCCTCCCTATCTCTGTAACTTCCTACAGTCCCTACACCCCTCCCTATCTCTGTAACCTCCTCCAATCCCGACAACCCGCCCTATCTCTGTAACATCCTCCGGCTCCTACACTCCTCCCTATCTCTGTAACGCTCTCCAGCCTCTCACCCCTCCCTATCTCTTTAACTCCCTCCCTATCTCTGTAACATCCTCCAGCCCTACACCCCTCCTCAGCTCTGTAACTCCCTCCCTATCTCTGTAACCTCCTCCAGCCCCTACGCCCCTCTCTATCTCTGTAACCTGCTCCAAACTCTACACCACTCCCTAACTCTGTAAGCTTCTCCAACCCGTACACCCCTCCCTATCTCTGTAATCTCCTCCAGCCCCTACACCCCTCCCTATCTCTGTAACCTCCTCCACCTCCTACACCCCTCCCTATCTCTGTAACCTCCTCCAGCTCTACAACCCTCCTTATCTCTGTAACTCCCTCCCTATCTCTGTAACTTCCTATCTCTGTAACCTCCTCCAGCCTCGCACCCCTTCCTTTCTCTGTAACCTCATCCAGACCCGACACACCTCCGTATTTCTGTAACCTCCTCCAGCCCCTGCACCGCATCCCTATCTCTGTAAAATTCTCCAGCCCCTACAACCCTCCCTATGTCTGCAATGTCGTCCACTCCCTACAACCCTCCCTTTCTCCGTAACCTCCTACACTCACTATAACCATCCCTATCTATGTATCCTCTGTCAAACCCAACAAGACTCCCAATCTCGGATAGCTCCTCCACTCACTACAAACCTCCCTATCTCTGTAACCTGCTCCAGCCCTTACAAACCTCCCTATCTCTGTAACCTCCTCCAGCACCTTATACCCATCCCTATCTCAGAAACCTCGTACAGCCCCTGCACCCCTCCTTATCTCTGTAACCTCCTCGAGCACCTACACCCATCCCTATCTCTGTAATCTCCTCCAGCACCTACACCCATCCCTAACTCTGTAAACTCATCCAGCCCCTACATCTCTCCTATCTCTGTAAACTCCTCCAGATGTACACACCTCCCTATCTCTGTAACCACCTCCAGCCATTTACACCCAACCCTATCTCTGTAATCTCCTCCAGCCCCTACACACCTCCATATCTCTGTAACCGCCTCCAGCCACCTACACCCGTCCCTATCTCTGTAACCTCCTCCACTCACTACAACCCACCCTATCTCTATAACTTTGTCCAGCCCTTACAAACCACCCTATCTCTGTAACCTCCTCCATGCCACTACACCCCTCCCTACCTCTGTAACCTCCTCCAGCAACTAATCCTCTCCCTGTTTCTGTAACCTCCTTCAGTCCCTACACCACTCCCTATCTCTGTAATCTCCTCCAGATCCTACATCTCTCCCTATCTCAGTAAACTCCTACAGCCCCTACACCCCTCCCTATCTCTGTAACCTCCTCCAGCCCTTAGAACCCTCCTTAACTCTGTAACAGCTTCCTGCCCCTACACACCTTCCTATCTCTATAACCTCCTCCAGCCCCTACACCCCTCCCTATCACTGTAACCTCCACCATTCCCTAGACCCCTCCCTATCTCTGTAAAATCCTCCAGCCCCTACACCCCTCACTAACTCTGTATGCTTCTCCAGCCCGTACACCCTTCCCTATCTCTTTAAACTCCTCCAGCCCTACACCCCTCCCTATCTCTGTAACCTCCTCCAGCCGCTACACCCCTCCCTATCTCTGTAACATCCTCCAGCCGTACACCCCTCCTTATCTCTATAACTCCCTCCCAATCTCTGTAACTTCCTATCTCTGTAACCCCCTCCAGCCCCTACACCCCTCCCAATCTCTGTAACCTCCTCGGGCTACTACACCTCTCCCTAACTCTGTAACCTCCACCAGCCTCGCACCCCTCCCTATCTCTGTAACCTCCTCCAGTCCATACACCCCTCCCTATCTCAGAAATCTCCTCCAATCCCTACCCCCATCCCTATGTCTGTAACCTCCTCCAGCCACTACACGCCTCTCTATCTTTGTAACCTCCTCCGGCTCCTAATCCTCTCCCTATCTCTGTAACCTCCTCCAGCCTCTCATCCCTACCTATCTCTGTAACCTGCTCCAGTCCCTAGTCCCCTCCCTATCTCTGTAACCTCCTCCAACCCCTTCAAACCTCTGTATCTCTTCAACCTCCTCCAGCTTCTACACCCCTCCCTATCTCTGTAACCTCCTCCAGCCCCTACACCCCTCCCTATCTCTGTAACCTCCTCCAGCCCCTACACCCCTCGCTATCTCTGTAAGCTTCTCCAGCCCGTACACCCTTCCCTATCTCTTTAAACTCCTCCAGCCCTACACCCCTCCCTATCTCTGTAAACTCCTCCAGCCGCTACACCCCTCCCTATCTCTGTAACCTCCTCCAGCCGTACACCCCTCCTTATCTCTATAACTCCCTCCCAATCTCTGTAACTTCCTATCTCTGTAACCCCCTCCAGCCCCTACACCCCTCCCAATCTCTGTAACCTCCTCGGGCTCCTACACCTCTCCCTAACTCTGTAACCTCCTCCAGCCTCGCACCCCTCCCTATCTCTGTAACCTCCTCCAGTCCATACACCCCTCCCTATCTCAGTAACCTCCTCCAATCCCTACACCCCTCCCTATGTCTGTACCTCCTCCAGCCACTACACGCCTCTCTATCTTTGTAACCTCCTCCGGCTCCTAATCCTCTCCCTATCTCTGTTACCTCCTCCAGACTCTCACCCCTACCTATCTCTGTAACCTCCTCCAGTCCCTAGACCCGTCCCTATCTCTGTAACCTCCTCCAACCCCTTCAAACCTCTGTATCTCTTCAACCTCCTCCTGCGTCTACAACCCTCCCTATCTCTGTAACTTCCTCCAGCCCCTACACCCCTCCCTATCTCTGTAACTTCCTCCAGCCCCTACACCCCTCCCTATCTCTGTAACTTCCTCCAGCACCTACACACCCCCCCCCCCCATCTCTGTAACCTCCTCCAACCCCTACACCCCTCCCTGTCTGTGTAATCTCCTCTGGCTACTGCACCCCTCCCTATCTGCGTAACCACGTCCAGCCCCTACAACCCTCCCTATCTCTGTAACCTCCTCCAGCCCCGACACCCATCCATATCTCTGTAACCTCCTCCAGCCCCTATAACCCTCCCTATCTCTGTAACATCCTCCAGCACCCTACACCGCTCCCTATCTGTAACCCCCTCCAGCCCTACACCGCTCACTATCTCTATAACTCCCTCTCTATTTCTGTAACCTCCTTCAGCCCTTCCCCTCACCCCTATCTTTGTAACCACCTCCAGCCCCTCCACACCTCCCTATCTCTGTAACCTCCTCCGCCTCCTACACCACTCCCTATCTCTGTAACGCTCTCCAGAATCTCACCGCTCCCTACCTCTGTAACTCCCACCCTATCCCTGTATCCTCCTCCAGCCCTACACCCCTCCTTACCTCTGTAATCACCTCCAGTCCCTACAACCCTCCCTTTCTCTGTAACCTCCTCCAGCCCCTACACCCCTCCCTATCTCTGGAACCACCTCCAACCCCTACACACTTCCCTATCTCTGTAACCTCCTCCAGCCCCTACACCCATCCCTATCGCCGTAATCTCCTCCTGCCCCTACAGCCCTCCCTATCTCTGTAACCTCCTCCAGCCCCTACAACCCTCCCTATCTCTGTAACCTCCTCCAGCACCTAAACCTCTCCCTGTTTCTGTAACCTCCTTCAGCCCCTACACCACTCCTTATCTCTGTAACCTCCTCCAGCCCCTTCAGCCCTCCCTATCTCTGTAACCTCCTCCAGCACCTAAACCTCTCCCTGTTTCTGTAACCTCCTTCAGCCCCTACACCACTCCTTATCTCTGTAACCTCCTCCAGCCCCTTCAGCCCTCCCTATCTCTGTATACTCCTACAGCACCTACAACCCTCCTGATCTCTGTAAACTCCTCCACTCCCTACAACCCTCCCTATCTCTGTAAACTCCTCCACTCTCCACAACCCACCCGATCTCTGTAATGTCCTCCAGACCCAACAACCCTCCCCAACTCAATATCCTCCTCCTGCTCCTACAAACCTTCCTATCGCTGTAATCTCCTCCAGATCCTAAACCCTCCTGATATCTGGAACCTCCTCCGGCTGCACTAGTGGATTGTCAGGAATTGACAATGTGCTTCAATATTGGAGCATAAGTAACTGAGTGTCTGCTGCACTACTTGCATGTCAGTAATTGAGGGTGTGCTGCATGATTGGTCGTCAGTAATTGTGGGTGTGCTGCAGTATTGGATTGTAAATAATTGAGGATATGCTGCACAATAGGTGTGTCAGTAATTGAGGGTTTGCTGCACTATTGGAGTGTCAGTAATTGAGGGTATTCTGCACTATTGGAGTGTCAGTAATTGAGGGTATCCTGCACTATTGGAGTGTCAGTAATTGACGGTATGCTGCACTATTGGAGGGTCAATAATTGGGGGTGT
Organism: Isurus oxyrinchus; assembly: GCA_026770705.1. NCBI lineage: Eukaryota > Metazoa > Chordata > Chondrichthyes > Lamniformes > Lamnidae > Isurus > Isurus oxyrinchus. Next base: position 10,958 of record JANJGN010001011.1, read on the forward strand.
GCTGCACTACTAAGAAAGTCCGCATTTGAGGTTGCGCTGCACCCTACACACCTCCCTATCTCTGCAACCTCCACCAGTCCCTAGACCCCTCCCTATCTCTGTAACCTCCTCCAACCCCTACACCCCTCCGTATCTCTGTAAACTCCTCCAGCCCCTACACCCCTCCCTATCTCTGTAACCTCCTCCAGCCCCTACGCCCCTCCCTATCTCTGTAACCTGCTCGAACCCCTACACCCCTCGCTATCTCTGTAAGCTTCTCCAGCCGGTACACCCCTCCCTATCTCTGTAACCACCTCCAGCCCAACACCCCTCCCTATCTCTGTAACCTCCTCCAGCCCCTACACCCCTCCCTATCTCTGTAAACTCCTCCAGCCCTACAGCCCTCCTTATCTCTGTAACTCCCTCCCTATCTCTGTAACTTCCTATCTCTGTAACCCCCTCCAGCCCCTACACCCCTCCCAATCTCTGTAACCTTCTCGGCCTCATACACCTCTCCCTAACTCTGTAACCTCCTCCAGCCTCGCATCCCTCTCTATCTCTGTAACCTCCTCCAGCCCCTACACCTCTCCCTATCTCTGTAACCCCCTCCAGCCCCTACACCCCTCCCTATCTCTGTAACCTCCTCCAGCCCCTACATCCCTCCCTAACTCTGTAAACACCTCCAATCCCTAAACACCTCCCTATCTCTGTAACCTCCTCCAGCCCCTACACCCCTCCCTATCTCTGTAACATCCACCAGCCCCTACAAACCTCCCTACCTCTGTAACCACCTCCAGCCCCTACACCCCACCCTATCTCTGTAAAATCTTCCAGCCCCTGCACCCCTCCCTATCTCTGTAACCTCCAACAGACCCTACAACCCTCCCTAACTCTGTAACCTCCTCCAGCCCCTTCACCCCTCCCTATCTCTGTAAAATCCTCCAGCCCCTACACCATTCCCTATCTCTGTAACCTCCACCAGTCCCTACAACCCTCCCTACCTCTGTAACCTCCTCCAGCCCCTACACCCTTCCCTATCTCTGTAACTTCCTCCAGCCCCTACACCCCTCCCTATCTCTGTAACTTCCTCCAGCCCCTACACCCCTCCCTATCTCTGTAACTTCCTCCAGCACCTACACCCCTCCCTATCTCTGTAACCTCCTCCAACCCCTACACCCCTCCCTGTCTGTGTAATCTCCTCCGGCTACTACAACCCTCCCTATCTGCGTAACCTCCTCCAGCCCCTACAACACCCCCTATCTCTTTAACCTCCTCCAGCTCCTACACCCATCCATATCTCTGTAACCTCCTCCAGCCCCTACAACCCTCCCTATCTCTGTAACATCCTCCAGCCCCTACACTGCTGCCTATCTGTAACCCCCTCCAGCCCTACACCACTCGCTATCTCTATAACTCCCTCCCTATTTCTGTAACCTCCTCCAGACCTTCCCCCCAACCCTATCTTTGTAACCACCTCCAGCCCCTACACACCTCCCTATCTCTGTAACGTCCTCCAGCCCCTACACCATCCCTATCGATGTAACCTCCTCCAGCCACTAAACCCCTCCCTATCTCTGTAAACTCCGCCAGCATCTACAACCCTCCCTACCTGTAACCACCTCCAACCCCTACACACCTCCCTATCTCTGTAACCTCCTCCAGCCCCTACACCATCCCTATCGATGTAACCTCCTCCAGCCACTAAACCCCTCCCTATCTCTGTAAACTCCGCCAGCATTTACAACCCTCCCTATCTCTGTAACCTCCTCCAGCCCCAACACCCCTCCCTATCTCTGTAACCTGCTCCAACCTTAACACCCCTCCCTATCTCCGTAATCTCCTCCAGTCCCTACACCCCTCCCTATCTCCGTAATCTCCTCCAGTCCCTACACCCCTCCCTATCTCTGTAACCTCCTCCAGCCCCTACACACCTCCCTATCTCTGTAACCTCCTCCAGCCCCTACACCCCTCCTTATCTCTGTAAAATCCTCCGGCTCCTACACCCCTCCCTATCTCTGTAACCACCTCCAGCCCCTACACACCTCCCTATCTCTGTAACCTCCTCCAGCCCCTACACCCATCCCTATTGCCGTAATATCCTCCAGCCCCTTCAGCACTCCCTATCTCTGTAACCTCCTCCAGCACCTAAACCTCTCCCTGTTTCTGTAACCTCCTTCAACCGCTACACCACTCCCTATCTCTGTAATCTCCTCCAGATCCTACATCCCTCCCTATCTCTGTATACTCCTACAGCCCCTACAACCCTCCTGATCTCTGTGAACTCCTCCACTCCCCACAACCCTCCCTATCTCTGTAAACTCCTCCATCTCCACAACCCACCCGATCTCTGTAACCTCCTCCAGACCCAACAACCCTCCCCAACTCAGTATCCTCCTCCTGCTCCTACAAACCTTCCTATCTCTGTAATCTCCTCCAGATCCTAAACCCTCCTTCTATCTGGAACCTCCTCCGGCTGCACTAGTGGATTGTCAGGAATTGACAATGTGCTTCAATATTGGAGCATAAGTAACTGAGTGTCTGCTGCACTACTTGCATTTCAGTAATTGAGGGTGTGCTGCATGATTGGTCGTCGGTAATTGTGGGTGTGCTGAAGTATTGGATTGTAAATAATTGAGGATATGCTGCACAATAGGTGTGTCAGTAATTGAGGGTGTGCTGCACTCTTGGAGTGTCAGTAATTGAGGGTGGGGTGCACTATTGGAGTGTCAGTAATTGAGGGTGTGGTGCACTATTGGAGTGTCAGTAATTGAGGGTGTGCTGCACGATTGGAGTGTCAGTAATTGAGGGTATGCTGCACTATTGAGTGTCAGTAATTGAGGGGTGCTACCCTTTGCAGTGTCAGTAATTGACGGTATGCTGCACTATTGGAGGGTCAATAATTGGGGGTGTGCTGCACTATTGGTGTGTCAGTTATTGAGGGTGTACTGCACTATTGGTGTGTCAGTAATTTACAGTATTCTGCACTATCTGAGTGTCTGTAATTGAGGGGCGTGCTGCACTATTGGAGTGTCATTAATTGAGGGTATGCTGCACTATTGGCGTGTCAGTAATTGAGGGTGTGCTGCATGATTGGAGTGTCAGTAATTGAGGGTATTCTGCACTATTGGAGTGTCAGTAATTGATGGTATGCGACAGTATTGGAGGGTCAATAATTGGGGGTGTGCTGCACTACTAAGAAAGTCCGCATTTGCTGTTGTGCTGCACCCTACACCCTTCCCTATCTCTGTAACCTCCTCCAGCCCCTACGCCCCTCCCTATCTCTGTAACCTGCTCCAACCCCTACACCCCTCGCTATCTCTGTAAGCTTCTCCAGCCCGTACACCCCTCCCTATCTCTGTAACGACCTCCAGCCCTACACCCCTCCCTATCTCTGTAACCTCCTCCAGCCCCTACACCCCTCCCTATCTCTGTAACCTCCTCCAGCCCTACACCTCTCCTTATCTCTGTAACTCCCTCCCTATCTCTGTAACTTCCTATCTCTGTAACCCCCTCCAGCCCCTACACCCCTCCCAATCTCTGTAACATCCTCGGGCTCATACAAATCTCCCTAACTCTGTAACCTCCTCCAGCCTCGCACCCCTCCCTATCTCTGTAACCTCCTCCAGTCCATACACCCCTCCCCATCTCTGTAACTTCCTCCAATCCCTACACCGCTCCTTATGTCTGTAACCTCCTCCAGCCCCTACACCCCTCCCTATCTTTGTAACTTCCTCCGGCTCCTACTCCTATCCCTATCTCTGTAACCTCCTCCAGCCTCTCACCCCTCCCTATCTCTGTAACCTCCTCCAGCCCTAGACCTCTCCATATCTCTGTAACTTCCTCCAGCCCCTACACTCCTCCCTACCTGTAACCACCTCCAACCCCTACACACCTCCCTATCTCTGTAACCTCCTCCAACCCCTACACACCTCCCTAACTCTGTAACCTCCTCCAGCCCCTACACCATCCCTATCTATGTAACCTCCTCCAGCCACTAAACCCCTCCCTATCTCTGTAAACTCCTCCAGCATCTACAACCCTCCCTATCTCTGTAACCTCCTCCAGCCGCAACACCCCTCCCTATCTCTGTAACCTGCTCCAACCTTAACACCCCTCCCTATCTCCGTAATCTCCTCCAGTCCCTACACCCCTCCCTATCTCCGTAATCTCCTCCAGTCCCTACACCCCTCCCTATCTCTGTAACCTCCTCCAGCCCCTACACCCCTCCTTATCTCTGTAAAATCCTCCAGCTCCTACTCCCCTCCCTATCTCTGTAACCACCTCCAGCCCCTACACACCTCCCTATCTCTGTAATCTCCTCCAGCCCCTACACCCATCCCTATTGCCGTAATATCCTCCAGCCCCTTCAGCCCTCCCTATCTCTGTAACCTCCTCCAGCACCTAAACCTCTCCCTGTTTCTGTAACCTCCTTCAACCGCTACACCACTCCCTATCTCTGTAATCTCCTCCAGATCCTACATCCCTCCCTATCTCTGTATACTCCTCCACTCCCTACAACCCTCCCTATCTCTGTAAACGCCTCCATCTCCACAACCCACCCGATCTCTGTAACCTCCTCCAGACCCAACAACCCTCCCCAACTCAGTATCCTCCTCCTGCTCCTACAAACCTTCCTATCTTTGTAATCTCCTCCAGATCCTAAACCCTCCTTCTATCTGGAACCTCCTCCGGCTGCACTAGTGGATTGTCAGGAATTGACAATGTGCTTCAATATTGGAGCATAAGTAACTGAGTGTCTGCTGCACTACTTGCATTTCAGTAATTGAGGGTGTGCTGCATGATTGGTCGTCGGTAACTGTGGGTGTGCTGAAGTATTGGATTGTAAATAATTGAGGATATGCTGCACAATAGGTGTGTCAGTAATTGAGGGTGTGCTGCACTCTTGGAGTGTCAGTAATTGAGGGTGGGGTGCACTATTGGAGTGTCAGTAATTGAGGGTGTGGTGCACTATTGCAGGGTCAGTAATTGAGGGTGTGCTGCACTATTCGAGTGTCAGTAATTGAGGGTATGCTGCACGATTGGAGTGTCAGTAATTGAGGGTGTGCTGCACGATTGGAGTGTCAGTAATTGAGGGTATGCTGCACTATTGAGTGTCAGTAATTGAGGGGTGCTACCCTTTGCAGTGTCAGTAATTGACGGTATGCTGCACTATTGGAGGGTCAATAATTGGGGGTGTGCTGCACTATTGGTGTGTCAGTAATTTACAGTATTCTGCACTATCTGAGTGTCTGTAATTGAGGGGCGTGCTGCACTATTGGAGTGTCATTAATTGAGGGTATGCTGCACTATTGGTGTGTCAGTAATTGAGGGTGTGCTGCATGATTGGAGTGTCAGTAATTGAGGGTATTCTGCACTATTGGAGTGTCAGTAATTGATGGTATGCTACACTATTGGAGGGTCAATAATTGGGGGTGTGCTGCACTACTAAGAAAGTCCGCATTTGCTGTTGTGCTGCACCCTACACCCTTCCCTATCTCTGTAACCTCCTCCAGCCCCTACGCCCCTCCCTATCTCTGTAACCTGCTCCAACCCCTACACCCCTCGCTATCTCTGTAAGCTTCTCCAGCCCGTACACCCCTCCCTATCTCTGTAACGACCTCCAGCCCTACACCCCTCCCTATCTCTGTAACCTCCTCCAGCCCCTACACCCCTCCCTATCTGTAACCTCCTCCAGCCCTACACCTCTCCTTATCTCTGTAACTCCCTCCCTATCTCTGTAACTTCCTATCTCTGTAACCCCCTCCAGCCCCTACACCCCTCCCAATCTCTGTAACATCCTCGGGCTCATACAAATCTCCCTAACTCTGTAACCTCCTCCAGCCTCGCACCCCTCCCTATCTCTGTAACCTCCTCCAGTCCATACACCCCTCCCCATCTCTGTAACTTCCTCCAATCCCTACACCGCTCCCTATGTCTGTAACCTTCTCCAGCCCCTACACCCCTCCCTCTCTTTGTAACCTCCTCAGGCTCCTACTCCTCTCCCTATCTCTGTAACCTCCTCCAGCCTCTCACCCCTCCCTATCTCTGTAACCTCCTCCAGCCCCTACAACACTCCCTATCTCTGTAACTTCCTCCAGCCCCTACACTCCTCCATATCTCTGTAACCTGATCATGCCCGTACACCGCTCCCTATCTGTAACCTCCTCCAGCCCTACACCGCTCATTATCTCTATAACTTCCTCCCTATTTCAGTAATCTCCTCCAGCCCCTCCCAGGACCACTATCTTTGTAACCACCTCCAGCCCCTACACCCCTCCCTATCTCTGTAACCTCCTCCGGCTCCTACACCCCTCCCTATCTCCGTAACTCTCTCCAGCACCTACACCTCTCCCTATCTCTGTAACTCCCGCCCTATCCTGTAACCTCCTCCAGCCCTACACCCCTCCTCAGCTCTGTAACTCCCTCCCTATCTCTGTAAGCCCCTCCAGACCCTACACCCCTCCCTATCTCTGTAACCTCCTCCAGCCCCTACACCCCTCCATATCTCTGTAAAATCCTCCAACACCTACACACCTACCTAACTCTGTATCCTCCTCCAGCCCCTACACACCACCCTAACTCTGTAACTTCCTCCAGCCCCTACACCATCCCTACCTCTGTAACCTCCTCCAGCCCCAACACCCCTCCCTAACTCTGTAACCACCTCCAGCCCCTACACACCTCCCTATCTCTGTAACCTCCTCCAGCCCCTACACCCCTCCCTATCTCTGGAACCTCCTCCAGCCCCTACGACCATCCCTATCTCTGGAACCTGCTCCAACCCTTACACCCCTCCCGATCTCTGTAACGTCCTCGGGCTCGTACACCTCTCCCTAACTCTGTAACCTCCTCCAGCCTCGCACCCCTCCCTATTTCTGTAACCTCCTCCAGTCCATACACCCCTCCCTATCTCTAACCTCCTCCAGCTTCTACACCTCTCCCTATCTCTGTAAAATCCTCCAGTCCCGACAACCCTCCCTATCTCTGTAACCTCCACCAGCCCCTACAACCCTCCCTACATCTGTAAACTCATCCAGCCCCTACACTCCTCCCTATCTCTGTAACCTCCTCATCCCCGTACACCGCTCCCTATCTGTAAACTCCTCCAGACCTACACCGCTCACTATCTCTATAACTACCTCCCTATTACTGTAACCTCCTCCAGCCCCTCCCCAACTCCTATCTTTGTAGCCACCTACAGCCCCTACAGCCCTCCCTATCTCTGTAACTTCCTCCAGGCTCTAACCGCTCCCTATCTCTGTAACCTCCTCCAGCCCCTAGACCCCTCCCTATCTCTGTAACTTCATCCAGCCCCTACACCCCTCCCTGTCTGTGTAATCTCCTCTGGCTCCTACACCCCTCCCTATCTCTGTAACCTCCTGCAGCCCCTACACCCCTCCCTATCTCTGTAACCTCCTCCAGCCCCTACAACCGTCCCTATCTCTGTAACGTCCTCCAGCCCCTACACCCCTCCCTAACTCTGTAACCACCTCCAATCCCTACACACCTCCCTATCTCTGTAACCTCCAACAGACCCTACAAAACTCCCTAACTCTGTAACCATCTCCAATCCCTACACCCCTCCCTATCTCTGTAACCTCCTCCAGCCCATACACCCCTCCCTATCTCTGTAACTTCCTCCAGCCCCTACACTCCTCCATTTCTCTGTAACCTGATCATGCCCGTACACCGCTCCCTATCTGTAACCTCCTCCAGCCCTACACCACTCACTATCTCTATAACTTACTCCCTATTTCAGTAATCTCCTCCAGCCCCTCCCCCCACCACTATCTTTGTAACCACCTCCAGCCCCTTCACCCCTCCCTATCTCTGTAACCTCCTACGGCTCCTACACCCATCCCTATCTCCGTAACTCTCTCCAGCCTATCACCGCTCCCTATCTCTGTAACTATCGCCCTATCCCTGTAAACTCCTCCAGCCCTACACCCCTCCTTAGCTCTGTAACTCCCTCCCTATCTCTGTAACCCCCTCCAGCCCCTACACCCTTCCCTATCTCTGTAACCTCCTTCAGCCCCTACACCTCTTCATATCTCTGTAAAATCCTCCAGCCCCTACACCCCTCCCTATCTCTGTAACCTCCTCCAACACCTACACACCTACCTAACTCTGTAACCTCCTCCAGCCCCTACACAATCCCTACGTCTGTAACCTACTCCAGCCCCTACACTCCTCCATAACTCTGTAACCACCTCCCACCGCAATACACCACCCTATCTCTGTAACTCCTCCAACCCCTACACACCACCCTAACTCTGTAACCTCCTGCAGCCCCTACACACCTCCCTATCTCTGTAACCTCCTCCAACCCCTACACACCTCTCTAACTCTGTAAAATCCTCCAGCCCCTACACCATCCCTATCTCTGTAACCTCCTCCAGCCTCTACACGCCTCCCTAACTCTGTAACCTGCTCCAGCCCCAACACCCCTCCCTATCTCTGTAACCTGCTCCAGCCCCTACGACCCTCCCTGTCTCTGTAAACTGCTCCAACCCTTACACCCCTCCCGATCTCTGTAACCTCCTCGGGCTCGTACAACTCTCCCTAACTCTGTAACCTCCTCCAGCCTCGCACCCCTCCCTATTTCTGTAACCTCCTCCAGTCCATACACCCCTCCCTATCTCTGCAACCTCCTCCAATCCCTACACCCCTCCTTATGTCTGTAAACCTCCTCCAGCCCCTACACCCCTCCCTATCTTTGTAACCTCCTCCGGCTCCTACTCCTATCCTTATCTCTGTAACCTCCTCCAGCCTCTCACCCCTACCTATCTCTGTAACCTCCTCCAGACCCCTCCCTATCTCTGTAACCTCCTCCAGCCCCGACACCCCTCCCTATCTCTGTCACCACCTCCAGTCCCTACACTCCTCCTTATCCTTGTAACCTCCTCCAACCCCTACACACCTCCCTGTCTCTGTAACCTCCTCAAACCCCGACACACCTCCCTGTCTCTGTAACCTCCTCCAGACCCTACATCCCGACCTACCTCTGTAACCTCCTCCAGCCTCTCACCGCTCCCTATCTCTGTAACCTCCTCCAGCTTCTACACCCCTCCCTATCTCTGTAAAATCCTCCAGCCCCTACACCCCTCCCTATCTCTGTAACCTCCTCCAGCCCCTACACCACTCCCTATCTCTGTAAAATCCTTCGGCTCCTACACCCCTCCCTATCTCTGTAACCACCTCCAACCCCTACACCCTCCCTATCTCTGTAACCTCCTCCAGCCCCTACACCCATCCCTATCGCCGTAACCTCCTCCAGCCCCTACAGCCCTCCCTATCTCTGTAACCTCCTCCAAGACCTAATCCTCTCCCTGTTTCTGTAACCTCCTTCAGCCCCTACACCACTCCCTATCTCTGTAATCTCCTCCAGATCCTACATCCCACCCTATCTCTGTAAACTCCTACAGCCACTACAACCCTCCTGATCTCTGTAAACTCCTCCACTCCCTACAACTCTCCCTATCTCTGTAAACTCCTCCAGTCACCACAACCCACCCGATCTCTGTAACCTCCTCCAGACCCAACAACCCTCCCCAACTCAGTATCCTCCTCCTGCTCCTACAAACCTCCCTATCTCTGTAATCTCCTCCAGATCCTACATCCCTCCCTATCTCTGTAAACTCCTACAGCCACTCCAACCCTCCTGATCTCTGTAAACTCCTCCACTCCCTACATCCCACCCTATCTCTGTAAACTCCTACAGCCCCTACAACCCTCGTGATCTCTGTAAACTACTCTACTCCCTACAACCCTCCATATCTCTGTAAACCTCCTCTCACCACAACCCACCCGATCTCTGTAACGTCCTCCAGACCCTAAACCCTCCTTATATCTGGAACCTCCTCCGGCTGCACTAATGGTTTGTCAGGATTTGACAGTGTTCTTCAATATTGGAGCATAAGTAACTGAGTGTCTGCTGCACTACTTGCATGTCAGTAATTGAGGGTGTGCTGCATGATTGGTCGTCGGTAATTGTGGGTGTGCTGCAGTATTGGATTGTAAATAATTGAGGATATGCTGCACAATAGGTGTGTCAGTAATTGAGGGTATGCTGCACTATTGGAGTGTCAGTAATTGAGGGTGTGCTGAAATATTGGACAGTCAGTAATTGAGGGTGTGCTGAACTATTGGAGGGTCATAAATTGAGGGTGTGCTGCTCTCTTGGAGGGTCAGTAATTGAGGGTGTGCTGCTCTCTTGGAGGGTCAGTAATTGAGGGTGTGCTGAACTATTGGTGGGTCAGTAATTGAGGGTGTGCTGCACTATTGGTTTGTCATTAATTGAAGTTGTGCGGCATTATTGAATGTCAGTAATCGAGACTGTGCTGCACTATTGGTGTGTAAGTAATTGAGGGTGTGCTGCAGTATTGGAGTGTCAGTAATTGAGGGTGTGCTGCAGTATTGGAGGGTCAGTAATTGAGGGTGTGCTGCAGTATTGGAGGGTCAGTAATTGAGGGTGTGCTGCACTATTGGTGTGTAAGTAATTGAGGGTGTGCTTCACTATTGGAGTTCAGTAATTGTGGCTGTGCTGCACTGTTGGATTGTCAGTAATTGAGGCTGGTGCACTATTGGATTGTTAGTAATCGAGACTGTGCTGCACTGTTGGAGTGTCAGTAATTCAGGGTGTGCTGCACTTTTGAGTGTCAGTAATTGAGGGGTGCTACCCTATTGCAGTGTCAGTAATTGACGGTATGCTGCACTATTGGAGGCTCAATAATTGGGGGTGTGCTGCACTATTGGAGTGTCAGTAATTTACAGTATTCTGCACTATTTGAGTGTCTGTAATTGAGGGGGTGCTACACTATTGGAGGGTCAATAATTGGGGGTGTGCTGCACTACTAGAGAGTCCGCATTTGAGGGTGTGCTGCACCCTACACCCCTCCCTATCTCTATAACCTCCACCATTCCCTAGACACCTCCCTATCTCTGTAACCTCCTCCAACCCCTACACCCCTCCCTATCGCTGTAACCTCCACCATTCCCCAGTCACCTCCCTATCTCTGTAACCTCCTCCAACCCCTACACCCCTCCGTATCTCTGCAAACTCCTCCAGCCCCTACACCCCTCACTAAATCTGTAACCTCCTCCAGCCCCTACACCCCTCCCTATCTCTGTAAAATCCTCTAGCCCCTACGCCCCTCCCTATCTCTGTAACCTGCACCAACCCCTACACCCCTCCCTAGCTCTGTAAGCTCCTCCAGCCCTACACCCCTCATTATCTCTGTAACTCCCTCACTATCTCTGTAACTTCCTATCTCTGTAATCCCCTCCAGCACCTACACCCCTCCAAATCTCTGTAACCTCCTCGGGCTCGTACACCTCTCCCTTACTCTATAACCTCCTGCAGCCTCGCACCCCTCCCTAAATCTGTAACCTCCTTCAGTCCATACACCCCTCCCTATCTCTGTAACCTCCTCCAGCCTCTCACCCCTACCTATCTCTGTGACCTCCTCCACACCCTAGACCCCTCACTATCTCTGTAACCTCTTCCAACCCCTTCAAAACTCTGTATCTCTGTAACCTCCTCCAGCCCCTACACCTCCCCCTGTCTCTGTAACCACCTCCAGTCCCTACACTACTCCTTATCCTTGTAACCTCCTCCAACCACTACACACATCCCTATCTCTGTAAACTCCTCCAGACCCCACATCCCTCCCTATCTCTGTATACTCCTCCAGACCCTACACCCCTCCCTATCTCTGTAAACTCCTCCAGACCCTACACCCCTCCCTATCTCTGTAAACTCCTCCAGACCCTACATCCCTCCCTGTCTCTGTAAACTCCTCCAGCCACTACACCCCTCTATATCTCTGTAACCATATCTAGCGACCTACACCCCTCGATATCTCTGTAACCTCCTCCAGCCCCTTCACACCTCCCTATCTCTGTAATCTCCTATTGCCCATATACCCCTCCCTATCTCTGTAACCATCTCCAGCCGCCTAAAACTCTGTCTATCTCTGTAATCACCTCCAACCGCTACATCCCTCCCTATCTCTGTAACCTCCTCCAGCCCCTACAACCCTCCCTATCTCTGTAACCTCCTCCAGCCCTACACCCCTCCTTATCTCTGTAACTCCCTCCCTATCTCTGTAACTTCCTATCTCTGTAATCCCCTCCAGCACCTACACCCCTCCCAATCTCTGTAACCTCCTCGGGCTCGTACACCTCTCCCTTACTCTATAACCTCCTGCAGCCTCGCACCCCTCCCTAAATCTGTAACCTCCTTCAGTCCATACACCCCTCCCTATCTCTGTAACCTCCTTCAGTCCATACACCCCTACCTATCTCTGTGACCTCCTCCACACCCTAGACCCCTCACTATCTCTGTAACCTCTTCTAACCCCTTCAAAACTCTGTATCTCTGTAACCTCCTCCAGCCCCTACACCGCTCCCTATCTCTGTAACTTCCTCCAGCCCCTACACCTCCCCCTGTCTCTGTAACCTACACTACTCCTTATCCTTGTAACCTCCTCCAACCACTACACACATCCCTATCTCTGTAAACTCCTCCAGACCCTACATCCCTCCCTATCTCTGTATACTCCTCCAGCCCCTACACCCCTCCCTATCTCTGTAAACTCCTCCAGACCCTACATCCCTCCCTGTCTCTGTAAACTCCTCCAGCCACTACACCCCTCTATATCTCTGTAACCATATCTAGCGACCTACACCCCTCGATATCTCTGTAACCTCCTCCAGCCCCTTCACACCTCCCTATCTCTGTAATCTCCTATTGCCCATATACCCCTCCCTATCTCTGTAACCATCTCCAGCCGCCTAAAACTCTGTCTATCTCTGTAATCACCTCCAACCGCTACACCCCTCCCTATCTCATAAACCTCCTCCAGCCCCTACAACCCTCCCTATCTCTGTGACCACCTTCAGCACCTACAACCCTCCCCAACTCAGTAACCTCCTCCAGCACCATATACCCATCCCTATCTCAATAACCTCGTACAGCCCCTACACCCCTCCATATCTCTGCAAACTCCTCCAGCCCCTACACCCCTCACTATCTCTGTAAACTCATCCAGCCCCTACATCTCTCCTATCTCTATAAACTCCACCAGCTGCTACACCCTTCCCTATCTCTGTAACCTCCTCCAGCCCCTACACCCCTCCATATCTCTGTAACCACCTCCGGATACCTACACCCGTCCCTATCTCTGTAACCTCCTCTATTCAGTACAACACTGCCAATGTCTTTAACCTCCTCCAGCCCCTGCAACACTCCCTATATCTGTAACTTTGTCCAGCCCCTACAAACACCCCTAATCACTGTAACCTCCTCCATGCCCTACAACCCTCCCTATCTCTGTAATCTCCTCCAGCCACTACAACACTCCCGATCTCTGTAAACTCCTCCAGCCCCTACACTCATTCCTATCACCGTAACCTCCTCCAGCCCCTTCACACCTCCCTATCTCTGTAATCTCCTATTGCCCATATACCCCTCCCTATCTCTGTAACCATCTCCAGCCGCCTAAAACTCTGTCTATCTCTGTAATCACCTCCAACCGCTACACCCCTCCCTATCTCATAAACCTCCTCCAGCCCCTACAACCCTCCCTATCTCTGTGACCACCTTCAGCACCTACAACCCTCCCCAACTCAGTAACCTCCTCCAGCACCATATACCCATCCCTATCTCAATAACCTCGTACAGCCCCTACACCCCTCCATATCTCTGCAAACTCCTCCAGCCCCTACACCCCTCACTATCTCTGTAAACTCATCCAGCCCCTACATCTCTCCTATCTCTATAAACTCCACCAGCTGCTACACCCTTCCCTATCCCTGTAACCTCCTCCAGCCCCTACACCCCTCCATATCTCTGTAACCACCTCCGGATACCTACACCCGTCCCTATCTCTGTAACCTCCTCTATTCAGTACAACACTGCCGATGTCTTTAACCTCCTCCAGCCCCTGCAACACTCCCTATATCTGTAACTTTGTCCAGCCCCTACAAACACCCCTAATCACTGTAACCTCCTCCATGCCCTACAACCCTCCCTATCTCTGTAATCTCCTCCAGCCACTACAACACTCCCGATCTCTGTAAACTCCTCCAGCCCCTACACTCATTCCTATCACCGTAACCTCCTCCAGCCCCTACAGCCCTCCCTATCACTGTAACCTCCTCAGGCCCCTACACCCCTCCCTATCTCTGTAACTTCCTCCAGAACCTACACCTCCCCCTATCTCTGAAACATCCTCCAGCCCTACACTCCTCCTTATCCTTGTAACCTCCTCCAAACCCTGCAAACCTCCCTATCTCTGTAAACTCCTCCAGCCCCTACACCCCTCCCTATCTCTGTAACCTCTTCCAGCCACTACACCCCTCCCTGTCTGTGTCATCTCCTCCGGCTCCTACACCCCCCCCCCCTATCTCTGTAACCTCCTTCGGCCCCTACACCAATCCCTATCTCTATAACCGCCTCCTACCCGTACACCCCTCCCTATCTCTGTAACCTCCTTCAGCCCCTACACCACTCCCTATCTCTGTAATCTCCTCCAGATCCTACATCCCTCCCTATCTCTGTAAACTCCTACAGCTCCTACAACCCTCCTGATCTCTGTAAGCTCCTCCACTCCCTACAACCCTCCCTATCTCTGTAAACTCCTCCACTCACCACAACCCACCCGATCTCTGTAACCTCCTCCAGACCAAACAAAACTCCCCAACTCAGTATCCTCCTCCTGCTCCTACAAACCTTCCGATCTCTGTAATTTCCTCCAGACCCTACAACCCTCCATATCTTTGTAAGATCGTCCACTCCCTACAACCATCCCTATCTCTGTAACCTCCTCCAGCCTTTACAAACCTCCTTATCGATGTAAACTCCTCCAGCCCCTACACCCCTCCCTATCTCTGTAACCACTTCCAGCCACCTACAACCCTCCCTATCCCCGTAATCTCCTCTGGCCCTTACACCCCTCCCTATCTCTGTAAACTCCTCCACTCACTACAAAACTCCTGATCTCTGTAACCTACTCCAGCTTCTTGAAACCTCCCTATCTCTGTAATTTCCTTAGGCCACTACAACTCTCACTATATCTGTAACCACCTCCAGACCCTACACCCCTCCCTATCTCTGTAACCTCCTCTAGCTCCAACACCCCTCCCTATCTCTGTAACATCTTCCACTCACTACAATCCTCCCTATTTCTGTAAACTGCTGCAGCCCCGACAACACTCCCTGTCTCTGTAACCTCCTCCAGCCCCTACAATTCTCCTTATCTCTGAAACTCCTCCAGCACTACAAACCTCCCTATCTCTGTAACCTCCTCCAGCCCCTACTACACTCCCTATCTCTGTAACCTCCTCCAGCCCCTACAAAGCGACCTATCTCTGTAACCACCTCCAGCCCCTACACCACAACTTATTTCTGTAACCTCCTACAGCCAATACAGCCCTCCCTATCTCCGTAACCTCCTCCAGCCTGTATGACCCTCACTATCTCTGTAAATTCTTCCAGCCATTACAAACTTCCATTTCTCTGTAACCTCTTCCAGTCCCCATAACGCTCACTATTTCAGTAACAACCTCCAGCCCAGACAACCCTCCCTATCTCCATAAGCATCTCCAGCCATCTACAGCCCTTTCTTTCTCTGTAACCTCATCCAGACCCTACACCCCTCCTTATCTCTGTAATCACCTCCAGCCCCTCCACCCCTCCTTATCTCTGTAATCACCTCCAGCCCCTACAACCCTCCCTATCTCTGTAACAACCTCCAGCCACATACAACCCTCCCTATCACTGCAACATTCTCAGCCCCTACACCTCTCCCTATCTCTGTAAACTCCTCCAGCCCCGACAACAATCCTTAACTCTGTAACCGCTTCCTGCCCCTACACACCTTCCTATCTCTGTAAGCTCCTCCAGCCCCTACACCGCTCCCTATATCTGGAACCTCCTCCAGCCCCGACACACCTCTCTACCTCTGTAACCTCCTCCAGCCCCTACACAAATCTCTATCTCTGTAAGCTCCACCAGTCCCTACAAACCTCCCTGTCTCTGTAACTTCTTCCAGACCCTACACACCTCCGTATCTCTGTAACCTCCTCCAACCCCTGCGGCCCATCCCTATCTCTGTAAAATCTTGCACCCTCTACAACTCTCCCTCTCTCTGTGATGTCCTCCACTCCTTACAACCCTCCCTTTCTCCGTAACCTCCTACACTCACTACAACTATCCCGATCTATGTAACATCTGTCAAACCCTACAAGACTCCCTATTTCGGATAACTCCTCCACTCACGACAACGCTCCCTATCTCTGTAACCTCCTCCAGCACCCTATACCCATCTCTATCTCAGTAACCTCGTACAGCCACTAAACCCCTCCTTATCTCTGTAACCACCTCCAGCACCTACACCCCTCCTTATCTCTGTAACCACCTCCAGGCCCTACAACCCTCCCTATCTCTGTAACCACCTCCAGCCACATACAACACTCCCTATCACTGCAACATTCTCAGCCCGTACACCTCTCCCTATCTCTATAACCTCCTCCAGACCCTACACCCCTTCCTATCTGTGTAACCTCCTCCAGCCCCTACAACCCTACCTATATGTGTAACCTTCTCCAGCGCCTACACCTCTCCCTATATCTGGAACCTCCTCCAGCACCTATTAACCTCTGTATCTCTGTAACCTCCTCCAGACCCTACACACCTCCGTATCTCTGTAACATCCTCCAGCCCTTGCACCGCAACCCTATCTCTGTAAAATTCTGCAGCCCCTACAACCCTCCCTATGACTGCAATGTCCTCCACTCCCTACAACCATCCCTTTCTCCGTAACCTCCTACACTCACTACAACCATCCCTATCTATGTAACCTCTGTCAAAACCTACAAGACTCCCTATCTCGGAAAACTCCTCCACTCACTACAATGCTCCCTATCTCTGTAAGCTCCTCCAGCCCTTAGAAACCTCCCTATCTCTGTAACTTCCTCCAGCACCTTATACCCATCCCTATCTCTGTAACCTCCTACAGCCCCTACAAAACTCCGTATCTCTGTAACCTGCTCCAGCCCCTACACCGCTCCCTATCTCTGTAACCTGCTCCAGCACCTACACCCCTCCCTATCTCTGTAACCTCCTCCAGCCCCTACGCCCCTCCCTATATCTGTAACCTGCTACAACCCTTAAACCGCTCCCGATCTCTGTAAGCTTCTCCAGACATTACACCCCTCCCTATCTCTGTAATCTCCTCCAGCCCCTACACCCCTCCCTATCTCTGTAACCTCCTCCAGTCCCTTCACCCCTCCCCATCTCTGCAACCTCCTAGAGCCCCGACACCCCTCCATAACTCTGTAACCCGCGACAGCATCGACAACCCTCCCTATCTCTGTAACCTCCTCATGCCAGTACACCCCTCCCTATCTCTAACCTCATCCTGCCCCTTCACCTCTCCCTATCTCTGTAACCTCCTCCGGCTCCTACACCCCTCTCTATCTCTGTAACCTTCTCCAACCCCTACACACCTCCCTATCTCTGTAACCTCCTCCAAACCCTACACATCTCCGTACCTCTGTAAACTCCTCCAGCCACTACACCCCTCCCTATCTCTGTAAAATCCTCCGGCCCCTATACCCCTCCATAAATCTGTAACCTCCTCCAACCCCTACAACCTCCCTAACTCTGTAACCTCCTCCAGACCCTACACCCCTCCCTAACTCTGTACCCTCCTGCAGCCACTACACCCCTCCCTATCTCTGTAACCTCCTCCAGCCCCTACGCCCCTCCCTATCTCTGTAACCTTCGCCAGCCCGTACACCCTTCCCTATCTCTGTAAACTCCTCCAGCCCCTACACCCCTCCCTAACTCTGTACCCTCCTGCAGCCACTACACCCCTCCCTATCTCTGTAACCTCCTCCAGCCCCTACGCCCCTCCCTATCTCTGTAACCTTCGCCAGCCCGTACACCCATCCCTATCTCTGTAACCTCCTACAGCCCCTACAAAACTCCGTATCTCTGTAACCTGCTCCAGCCACTACACCGCTCCCTATCTCTGTAACCTCCTCCAGCCCCTACGCCCCTCCCTATCTCTGTAACCTGCTCCAGCACCTACACCCCTCCCTATCTCTGTAACCTCCTCCAGCCCCTACGCCCCTCCCTATATCTGTAACCTGCTACAACCCTTAAACCGCTCCCGATCTCTGTAAGCTTCTCCAGACATTACACCCCTCCCTATCTCTGCAATCTCCTCCAGCCCCTACACCCCTCCCTATCTCTGTAACCTCCTCCAGTCCCTTCACCCCTCCCCATCTCTGCAACCTCCTAGAGCCCCGACACCCCTCCATAACTCTTTAACCCGCGACAGCATCGACAACCCTCCCTATCTCTGTAACCTCCTCATGCCAGTACACCCCTCCCTATCTCTAACCTCATCCTGCCCCTTCACCTCTCCCTATCTCTGTAACCTCCTCCGGCTCCTACACCCCTCTCTATCTCTGTAACCTTCTCCAACCCCTACACACCTCCCTATCTCTGTAACCTCCTCCAAACCCTACACATCTCCGTACCTCTGTAAACTCCTCCAGCCACTACACCCCTCCCTATCTCTGTAAAATCCTCCGGCCCCTATACCCCTCCATAAATCTGTAACCTCCTCCAACCCCTACAACCTCCCTAACTCTGTAACCTCCTCCAGACCCTACACCCCTCCCTAACTCTGTACCCTCCTGCAGCCACTACACCCCTCCCTATCTCTGTAACCTCCTCCAGCCCCTACGCCCCTCCCTATCTCTGTAACCTTCGCCAGCCCGTACACCCTTCCCTATCTCTGTAAACTCCTCCAGCCCCTACACCCCTCCCTAACTCTGTACCCCCCTGCAGCCACTACACCCCTCCCTATCTCTGTAACCTCCTGCAGCCATGCACCCCTCCTTATCTCCGTAACTCCATCCCTATCACTGTAACTTCCTATCATGTAACCCCATCCAGCCCCTACAACCCTCCTTATCTCAGTAACCTCCTCCGGCTCCTACACCTCTCCCTAACTCTGTAACCTCCTCCAGCCTCTCACCCCTACCATATCTCTGTAAACTCCTCCAGCCCCTACACCTCTCCCTATCTCTGTAACCTCCTCCAACCCTACACCCCTCCCTATCTCTGTAACGCTCCCCAGCCTCTCACTGGTCCCTATCTCTGTAACTCCCTCCCTATCTCTGTAACCTCCTCCAGCCCTACACCGCTCCCTATCTCTGTAACCTCCTCCAGCCTCTACGCCTCTCCCTATCTCTGTAACCTGCTCCAACCCCTACACCCCTCCCTATCTCTGTAAGGTTCGCCAGCCCCTACACTCCTCCCTATCTATGTAACCTCCTCCAGCCCCTACACCCCTCCCTATCTCTTTAACCTCCTCCAGCCCCTACACCCGTCCCTATCTCTGGAACCTCCTCCAGCCCTACACCCCTCCTTATCTCTGTAACTCCCTCCCTATCTCTGTAACTTCCTATCTCTGTAACATCCTCCAGCTCCTACACCCCTTCCTATCTCTGTAACGCTCCCCAGCCTCTCACCCGTCCCTATCTCTGTAATTCCCTCCCTAACTCCGTAACCTCCTCCAGCCCCTACGCACCTCCCTATCTCTGAAACCTGCTCCAACCCCTACACCCCTCCCTATCTCTGTAAGCTTCGCCAGCCCCGACTCCCCCCCCATCTCTGTAACCTCATCCAGCCCCTACACGCCTCCCTATCTCTGTAACCTGCTCCAGCCCCTACACCCCTCCCTATCTCTGTAACCTCCTCCATCCCCTACGCCCCTCCCTATCTCTGTAACCTGCTCCAGCCCCTACAACCCTCCCTATCTCCGTAACCTGCTCCAGCCCCTACACCCCTCCCTATCTCTGTAACCTCCTCCAGCCCCTACGCCCCTCCCTATCTCTGTAACCTGCTCCAACACTTACACCCCTCCCGATCTTGTAAGCTTCTCCAGCCGGTACGCCCCTCCCTATCTCTGTAATCTCCTCCAGTCCCTAAACCCCTCCCTATCTCGGTAACATCCTCCGGCCCCTATACCCCTCCCTAACTCTGTAACCTCCTCCAGCCCCTACAACCTCCCTAACTCTGTAAGCTCCTCCAGCCCCTACACCCCTCCCTAAATCTCTAACATCCTCCAGCCCCTACAATTCCCTATCTCTGTAACCTCCTCCAGCCCTAAAACCCTCCTTATGTCTGTAACCTCCTCCAGCCCTACACCCCTCCTTATCTCTGTAACTCCCTCCTTATCTCTGTAACTTCCTATCACTGTAACCCCATCCAGCCCCTACAACAGTCCCTATCTCAGTAACCTCCTCCGGCTCCTACACCTATCCCTAACTCTGTAAACTCCTCCAGCCTCTCAACCCTTCCTATCTCTGCAAACTCCTCCAGTGCCTACACCCCTCCCTATCTCTGTAACATCCTCCTGCTCATACACCCCTCCCTATCTCTGTAACGATCTCCAGCCTCTCACCCGTCCCTATCTCTGTAACTCCATCCCTATCTCTGTAACCTCCTACAGCCCTACACCGCTCCCTATCTCTGTAACCTCCTCCAGCCACTACACCCCTCCCTATCTCTGTAACCTCCTCCAGCCCCTACGCCCCTCCCTATCTCTGTAACCTCCTCCAGCCTCTACACCCCTCCCTTTCTCTGTAACCTCCTCCAGCCCATACACCCCACCCTATCTCTGTAACCTCCTCCAGCCCTACACCCCTCCCTATCTCTGTAACTTCCTATCTCTGTAAATTCCTCCATATCTCTGTAACCCCCTCCAGCCCCTACACCCCTCCCTTTCGCTGTAACCTCCTCCGGCTCCTAAACTCTCCCTAACTCTGTAACCTGCTGCAGCCTCGCACCCCTCCCTATCTCTGTAACCTCCTCCAGTCCCTACACCCCTCCCTATCTCTGTAACCTCCTCCAGCCCCTACACACCTCCCTATCTCTGTAACCTCCTCCAGCCCCTACACACCTCCCTATCTCTGTAACCTCCTCCAGCCCCTACACCCCTCCCTATCTCTGTAACCTCCTCCAGACCCTATACCCCTCCCTATCTCTGTAACCTGCTCCAGCCCCTATACCCCTCCCTATCTCTGTAACCTCCTCAAGCCTCTCACCCCTACCTATCTCTATAAACACCTCCAACCCATACACCCCTCCCTATCTTTGTAACCTTCTCTGGCTCCTACTCCTCTCCCTGTCACTGTAACCTCCTCCAGTCCCTAGACTCCTCCCTATCTCTGTAAACTCCTCCAACCCCTACACCCCTCTGTATCTCTGTAACCTCCTCAAGCCTCTCATCGCTCCCTATCTCAGTAAACTCCTCCAGCCCCTACACCCTCCCTATCTCTGTAACATCCTCCCGCCCTACACTCCTCCTTATCGTCGTAACCTCCTCCAAACCCTGCACACCTCCCTATCTCTGTAACCTCCTCCAGCCCCTACACCCCTCCGTATCTCTGTAATGTCCTCCAGCCTATCACCCCCCCATCTCTGTAACCTCCTCCAGCCTCTCACTGCTCCCTATCTCTGTAACCTCCTCCAGCCCCAACATCCCTCCCTATCTCTGTAACTTCCTACAGCCCCTACACCCCTCGCTGTCTGTGTAACCTCCTTTGGCTCCTACTTCCCTCCCTATCTCTGTAACCTGCTCCAGCCTCTCACCCCGCCATCTCTGTAACTCCCTCCCCATCTCTGTAACACGCACCAGCCTCCCATTCCTCCCTATATCTGTAACCTCCTCCAGCCCATACACTCCTCACTATCTCTGTAACCTCCACCAGCCCCTACACCCCTCCCTTTCTCTGTTACCTCCTACAGCCCCTACATCCTTCCATATCTCATTAACCTCCTCCAGCCCTACACCCCTCCCTGTCTGTGTAACCTCCTCCAGCCCCTACACACTTCCCTAGCTCTGTAACCTCCTCCAGCAACTACACCCCTTTCTATCTCTGTAACCCCCTCCAGCCTCTCATCCCTCCCTATCTCTGAAACCTCCTCCAGCCCCTACACCCCGCACTATCTCTGTCACCTCCTCCAGCCTCTCACCCACCCAATTCTGTAACTCCCACCCCATCTCTGTACCCCGCAACAGCCTCCCATCCCTCCCTATCTCTGCAACCTCCTCCAGCCCCTACACCCCTCCCTATCTCTCCAACATCCTCCAGCCACTACTCCTCACCCTATCTCTGTAACATCCTCCAGCTCCTACATCCTTCCCTATCTCTGTAACCCCCTCCAGCCTCTAATCCTTCCCTATCTCTGTAACCTGTTGCAGCCCATACACCGTTCCCTGTCTGTGTAACCTCCTGCAGCCCCTACACCCTTCCCTATCTCTGTAACCTCCACCAGCCCCTGCACCCCTCACTATCGCTGTAAACTCCTCCAGCCCCTACACCCCTTTCTATCTCTGTAACCCCCTCCAGCCTCTCATCCCTCCCTATCTCTGTAACCTCCTCCAGTCCATACACCCCTCCCTATCTCTGTAACCTACACCAGCCCCTACAACCCTCCCTATCTCTGTAACCTCCTACAGCCCCTACACTCCTCCCTATCTCTGTAACCTCCTCCAGCCCCTACATCCTTCCCTATCTCTGTAACCTTCTCCAGCCCTACACCCCTCCTAATCACTGTAACTCCGTCCCCTTCTCTGTAACCCCCTGCAGCCTCTCCTCCCTCCTTATCTCTGTAATCTCCTCCAGCCCATACACCCCCCCGTCTGTGTAACCTCCTCCAGCCCCTACACCCTTCCCTATCTCTGTAACGTCCACCAGCCCCTACACCCCTCCCTAACTATATAACCTCCTCCAGCCCCGACACCCCTTTCTATCTCTGTAACCCCCTCCAGCCTCTCATCCCTCCCTATCTCTGTAACCTCCTCCAGTCCCTGCACCCCTCCCCATCTCTGTAACTTCCTCCAGCCTCTCACTCCTTCATCTCTGTAACTCCCTCTCCATCATTGTACCCTGCACCAGCCTCCCATCCCTCCCTATCTCTGTAACCTCCTCCAGCCTCTCATCACTCCCTATTTCTGTAACCTCCTCCAGCCCCTACACCCCTCCCTATCTCTGAAACCAGCTCCAGCCACTGCACCACTCCCTATCTCTGAAACCTCCTACAGCCTCTACACCCCGCACTATCTCTGTAAAGTCCTCCAGCCCCTACACCCTTCCCTATCTCTGTAAATTCCTCCAGCCCCCACACCCCTGCCTATCTCTGTAATCTCCTCCAGTCCCTACACCCCTCCAAATGTCTGTAACCTACTCCAGCCCCTAAAACTCTCCCTATCTCTGTAACCTCCTACAGCCCCTACACCACTCCCAATATCTGTTACCTCCTCCAGCCCCTACACTCCTCCCTATCTCTGAAACCACCTCCAGCCCCTGCACCACTCCCTATCTCTGTAACCTCCTACAGCCTCTACACCCCGCCCTATCTCTGTAACCTCCTCCAGCCCCTACACCCCGCACTATCTCTGTAACTTCCTCCAACCCCTACACGCCTCCGTATCTCTGTAACCTCCTCCAGCCTCACATCGCTCCCTATCTCTGTAACATCCTGCAGACCCTACACCCCTCACTATGTCTGTAACGTCCTCCAGCCCCTTCACCTCCCCCTATCTCTGTAAACGCCTCCAGTCCCTAGAATCCTCCCTATCCTTCTAACCTCCTCCAACCCCTACACCCCTCCCTATCTCTGTAACCTCCTCCAGCCCCTTCAACACGCCCTATCTCTGTAACCTCCTCCAGCCTCTCACGCCCCCATCTCTGTAACTCCCACCCCATCTCTGTACCCCGCAACAGCCTCCCATCCCTCCCTATCTCTGCAACCTCCTCCAGCCCCTACACCCCTCCCTATCTCTCCAACATCCTCCAGCCACTACTCCTCACCCTATCTCTGTAACATCCTCCAGCTCCTACATCCTTCCCTATCTCTGTAACCCCCTCCAGCCTCTAATCCTTCCCTATCTCTGTAACCTGTTGCAGCCCATACACCCTTCCCTGTCTGTGTAACCTCCTGCAGCCCCTACACCCTTCCCTATCTCTGTAACCCCCACCAGCCCCTGCACCCCTCACTATCGCTGTAAACTCCTCCAGCCCCTACACCCCTTTCTATCTCTGTAACCCCCTCCAGCCTCTCATCCCTCCCTATCTCTGTAACCTCCTCCAGTCCATACACCCCTCCCTATCTCTGTAACCTACACCAGCCCCTACAACCCTCCCTATCTCTGTAACCTCCTACAGCCACTACACTCCTCCCTATCTCTGTAACCTCCTCCAGCCCCTACAACCCTCCCTATCTCTGTACCCTCCTACAGCCCCTACACCCCTCCCTTTCTCTGTTACCTCCTCCAGCCCCTACATCCTTCCCTATCTCTGTAACCTTCTCCAGCCCTACACCCCTCCTAATCTCTGTAAGTCCGTCCCCTTCTCTGTAACCCCCTCCAGCCTCTCCTCCCTCCTTATCTCTGTAATCTCCTCCAGCCCATACACCCCCCGTCTGTGTAACCTCCTCCAGCCCCTACACCCTTCCCTATCTCTGTAACGTCCACCAGCCCCTACACCCCTCCCTAACTACATAACCTCCTCCAGCCCCGACACCCCTTTCTATCTCTGTAACCCCCTCCAGCCTCTCATCCCTCCCTATCTCTGTAACCTCCTCCAGTCCCTGCACCCCTCCCGATCTCTGTAACTTCCTCCAGCCTCTCACTCCTTCATCTCTGTAACTCCCTCTCCATCATTGTACCCTGCACCAGCCTCCCATCCCTCCCTATCTCTGTAACCTACTCCAGCCACTGCACCACTCCCTATCTCTGAAATCTCCTACAGCCTCTACACCCCGCACTATCTCTGTAACCTCCTCCAGCCCCTACACCCCTCCCTATCTCTGTAACCTCCTCCAGCCCCTACACTCCTCCCTATCTCTGAAACCACCTCCAGCCCCTGCACCACTCCGTATCTCTGTAACCTCCTACAGCCTCTACACCCCGCCCTATCTCTGTAACCTCCTCCAGCCCCTACACCCCGCACTATCTCTGTAACTTCCTCCAGCCCCCACACCCCTGACTATCTCTGTAATCTCCTCCGGCTCCTACTCCTCACCCTTTCTCTGTAACCTCCTCTAGCCTCTCATCCCTCCATATCTCTGTAACCTCCTCCAGTCCCTAGACCCCTCCCTATCTCTGTAACCTCCTCCAACCCCTACACGCCTCCGTATCTCTGTAACCTCCTCCAGCCTCACATCGCTCCCTATCTCTGTAACCTCCTGCAGACCCTACAACCCTCACTATGTCTGTAACGTCCTCCAGCCCCTTCACCTCCCCCTATCTCTGTAAACGCCTCCAGTCCCTAGAATCCTCCCTATCCTTCTAACCTCCTCCAACCCCTACACCCCTCCCTATCTCTGTAACCTCCTCCAGCCCCTTCAACACGCCCTATCTCTGTAACCTCCTCCAGCCTCTCACGCCCCCATCTCTGTAACTCCCACCCCATCTCTGTACCCCGCACCAGCCTCCCATCCCTCCCTATATCTGTAACCTACTCCAGCACCTACACCTCTCCCTATCTCTGTAACACCCTCCAGCCACTCATGGATCCCTATCTCTGTAACCTCCTCCAGCCCCTACACCCCTCCCTATCTCTCTAAACTCCTCCAGCCCCTACACCTCCCCCAATTTCTGCAACCTCCTCCAGTCCCTACACTCCTCCCGATCTCTGTAACCTGCTCCAGCCTCTCACCCCGCCATCTCTGTAAGTCCCTCCCTATCTCTGTAACACGCACCAGCCTCCCATTCCTCCCTATATCTGTAACCTCCACCAGCCCCTACACCCCTCCCTATCTCTGTACCCTCCTCCAGCCCCTACACCCCTCCCTTTCTCTGTTACCTCCTCCAGCCCTTACATCCTTCTATATCTCTCTAACCTCCTCCAGCCCTACACCCCTCCTTATCTCTGTAACTCACACCTTTTCTATGTAACCCCCTCCAGTCTCTCATCCCTCCCTATCACTGTAACTTCCTCCAGCCCATACACCTCTCCCTGTCTGTGTAACCTCCTCATGCCCGTACACTCCTCACTATCTGTAACCTCCTCCAGCCCCTACAACCATCCCTATCTCTGTAACTTCCTATCTCTGTAACCTCCTCCAACCCCTACAACCCTCCCTATTTATGTAACTCCCTCCCTACATCTGTAACCCCCTCCAGCCTCTCATCCCTCCCTATCTATGTAACATCCTCCAGCCCCTACACCCCTCCCTATCTCTGTAACATCCTCCAGCCCCTTCAACTCCCCCTATCTGTGTAACCTCCTGATTCCCCAACACTCCACCCGATCTCTGTAACCTCCTCCAGCCTCTCACACCCCCATCTCTGTAACTCCCACCCCATCTCTGTACCCCGCAACAGCCTCCCATCCCTCCCTATCTCTGCAACCACCTCCAGCCCCTACACCCCTCCCTATCTCTCCAACATCCTCCAGCCACTACTCCTCACCCTATCTCTGTAACATCCTCCAGCTCCTACATCCTTCCCTATCTCTGTAACCCCCTCCAGCCTCTAATCCTTCCCTATCTCTGTAACCTGTTGCAGCCCATACACCCTTCCCTGTCTGTGTAACCTCCTGCAGCCCCTACACCCTTCCCTATCTCTGTAACCCCCACCAGCCCCTGCACCCCTCACTATCGCTGTAAACTCCTCCAGCCCCTACACCCCTTTCTATCTCTGTAACCCCCTCCAGCCTCTCATCCCTCCCTATCTCTGTAACCTCCTCCAGTCCATACACCCCTCCCTATCTCTGTAACCTACACCAGCCCCTACAACCCTCCCTATCTCTGTAACCTCCTACAGCCACTACACTCCTCCCTATCTCTGTAACCTCCTCCAGCCCCTACAACCCTCCCTATCTCTGTACCCTCCTACAGCCCCTACACCCCTCCCTTTCTCTGTTACCTCCTCCAGCCCCTACATCCTTCCCTATCTCTGTAACCTTCTCCAGCCCTACACCCCTCCTAATCTCTGTAACTCCGTCCCCTTCTCTGTAACCCCCTCCAGCCTCTCCTCCCTCCTTATCTCTGTAATCTCCTCCAGCCCATACACCCCCCGTCTGTGTAACCTCCTCCAGCCCCTACACCCTTCCCTATCTCTGTAACGTCCACCAGCCCCTACACCCCTCCCTAACTATATAACCTCCTCCAGCCCCGACACCCCTTTCTATCTCTGTAACCCCCTCCAGCCTCTCATCCCTCCCTATCTCTGTAACCTCCTCCAGTCCCTGCACCCCTCCCTATCTCTGTAACTTCCTCCAGCCTCTCACTCCTTCATCTCTGTAACTCCCTCTCCATCATTGTACCCTGCACCAGCCTCCCATCCCTCCCTATCTCTGTAACCTACTCCAGCCTCTCATCACTCCCTATTTCTGGAACCTCCTCCAGCCCCGACACCTCTCCCTATCTCTGTAACCTCCTCCAGCCCCTACACCCCTCCCTATCTCTGTAACCTCCTCCAGCCCCTACACCCCTCCCTATCTCTGAAACCAGCTCCAGCCACTGCACCACTCCCTATCTCTGAAATCTCCTACAGCCTCTACACCCCGCACTATCACTGTAACCTCCTCCAGCCCCTACACCCCTCCCTATCTCTGTAACCTCCTCCAGCCCCTACACTCCTCCCTATCTCTGAAACCACCTCCAGCCCCTGCACCACTCCGTATCTCTGTAACCTCCTACAGCCTCTACACCCCGCCCTATCTCTGTAACCTCCTCCAGCCCCTACACCCCGCACTATCTCTGTAACTTCCTCCAGCCCCCACACCCCTGACTATCTCTGTAATCTCCTCCGGCTCCTACTCCTCACCCTTTCTCTGTAACCTCCTCTAGCCTCTCATCCCTCCATATCTCTGTAACCTCCTCCAGTCCCTAGACCCCTCCCTATCTCTGTAACCTCCTCCAACCCCTACACGCCTCCGTATCTCTGTAACCTCCTCCAGCCTCACATCGCTCCCTATCTCTGTAACCTCCTGCAGACCCTACAACCCTCACTATGTCTGTAACGTCCTCCAGCCCCTTCACCTCCCCCTATCTCTGTAAACGCCTCCAGTCCCTAGAATCCTCCCTATCCTTCTAACCTCCTCCAACCCCTACACCCCTCCCTATCTCTGTAACCTCCTCCAGCCCCTTCAACACGCCCTATCTCTGTAACCTCCTCCAGCCTCTCACGCCCCCATCTCTGTAACTCCCACCCCATCTCTGTACCCCGCACCAGCCTCCCATCCCTCCCTATATCTGTAACCTACTCCAGCACCTACACCTCTCCCTATCTCTGTAACACCCTCCAGCCACTCATGGATCCCTATCTCTGTAACCTCCTCCAGCCTCTACACCCCTCCCTATCTCTCTAAACTCCTCCAGCCCCTACACCTCCCCCAATTTCTGTAACCTCCTCCAGTCCCTACACTCCTCCCGATCTCTGTAACCTGCTCCAGCCTCTCACCCCGCCATCTCTGTAAGTCCCTCCCTATCTCTGTAACACGCACCAGCCTCCCATTCCTCCCTATATCTGTAACCTCCTCCAGCCCCTACACTCCTCACTATCTCTGTAACCTCCACCAGCCCCTACACCCTCCCTATCTCTGTACCCTCCTCCAGCCCCTACACCCCTCCCTTTCTCTGTTACCTCCTCCAGCCCTTACATCCTTCTATATCTCTTTAACCTCCTCCAGCCCTACACCCCTCCTTATCTCTGTAACTCACACCTTTTCTATGTAACCCCCTCCAGTCTCTCATCCCTCCCTATCACTGTAACTTCCTCCAGCCCATACACCTCTCCCTGTCTGTGTAACCTCCTCATGCCCGTACACTCCTCACTATCTGTAAACTCCTACAACCATCCCTATCTCTGTAACTTAATATCTCTGTAACCTCCTCCAGCCCCTACAACCCTCCCTATTTATGTAACTCCCTCCCTATATCTGTAACCCCCTCCAGCCTCTCATCCCTCCCTATCTATGTAACATCCTCCAGCCCCTACACCCCTCCCTATCTCTGTAACATCCTCCAGCCCCTTCAACTCCCCCCATCTGTGTAACCTCCTGATTCCCCAACACTCCACCCGATCTCTGTAACCTCCTCCAGCCTCTCACACCCCCATCTCTGTAACTCCCTCCCCATCTCTGTAACCCACACCAGCCTCCCATCCCTCCTTATCTCTGTAACCTCCTCCAGCCGCTACACCCCTCCCTATCTCTGTAACCACTTCCAGCCGCTACACTCCTCCCAATCTCTGTAACCTCCTCCAGCCCCTACACCACTCCCTATCTCTGTAACCCCATCCAGTATCTCATCCCGCCCTATCTCTGTAACCGCCTCCAGCCCCTAGACCCCTCCCTATCTCTGTAACCACCTCCAGCCCCTACACCACTTTCTATCTCTGTAACCCCCTCCAGCCTCTCATCCCTCCCTATCTCTGTAACCTCCACCATTCCCTAAACACCTCCCTTTCTCTGTAAACTCCTCCAGCCTCTCACTCCCCATCTCTGTAACACCCTCCCCATCATTGTAACCCGCACCAGCCTCCTATCACTCCCAACTCTGTAACCTCCTCCAGCCTCTCATCCCTCCCTATCTCTGTAACCTCCTCCAGCCCCTACACCACTCCCTATCTCTGTAACCTCCTCCAGCTCCTACACACCTTCCTGCTCTGTAACTTCCTCCAGTCCCTACAACCCTCCCTATCTCTGTAACGTCCTATCTCTGTTACCTACTGTAGCCCCTACAACCCTCCCTATTTCTGTAACTGCCTCCCGATCTCAGTAACCCCCTCCAGCATCTCATCCCTCCCTATCTCTGTAACCTCCTCCAGTCCCTACATCCCTCACTCTCTCTGTAACCTCCTCCAGCCTCTACACCCCTCCCTATCTCTGTAAACTCCTCCGGCTCCTACTCCTCACCCTTACTCTGTAAGCTCCTCTAGCCTCTCATCCCTCCCTATCTCTGTAACCTCCTCCAGACCCTAGACCCCTCCCTATCTCTGTAAACTTCTCCAACCCCTCCACGCTTCCGTATCTCTGTAACCTCCTCCAGCCTCTCATCGTTCCCTATCTCTGTAACATCCTCCAGACCCTACACCCCTCACTATCTCTGTAAATTTCTCCAGCCCCTGCACCTCCCCCTATCTCTGTAAACTCCTCCAGTCCCTACAATCCTCCCTATCCTTGTGACCTCCTCCAACCCCTACACCCCTCCCTATCTCTCCAAACTCCTCCAGCCTCTACACCTCCCCCAAATTCTGTAAACTCCTCCAGTCCCTACACTCCTCCCGATCTCTGTAACCTCCCCCAGCCTCTCACCCCGCCATCTCTGTAACTCCCTCCCCATCTCTGTAACCCGCACCAGCCTCCCGTCCCTCCCTATATCTGTAACCTCCTCCAGCCCCTACACCCCTCCCTATCTCTGTAACCCCCTCCAGTCTCTCATCCCTCCCTATCTCTGTAACCTCCTCCAGCTCCTACACCCCTCCCTATCTCTATAACCTCCTCCAGCCCCTAAACCCCTCCCTATCTCTGTAACCCCCTCCAGTCTCTCATCCCTCCCTATCTCTGTAACCTCCTCCAGCTCCTACACCCCTCCCTATCTCTATAACCACCTCCAGCCCCTACACCCCTCCCTATCTCTAGAACCACCTCCAGCCCCTACACCCCTCCCCATCTCTGTAACCTCCTCCAACCACTACACCCCTCCCTATCTCTGTAACCTCCTCCAACCACTACACCACTCCCTATCTCTGTAACCTCCTCCAGCCCCTACAACCCTTCCTAACTCTGTAACCTCCTACAGCCCCTACACTCCTCACTATCTCTGTAACCTCCAGCAGCCCCTACACCCCTCCCTATCTCTGTACCCTCCTCTAGCCCCCTACACCCCTCCCTTTCTCTGTTACCTCCTCCAGCCCCTACATCCTTCCATATCTCTGTAACCTCCTCCAGACCTACACCCCTCCTTATCTCTGTAACTCCCACCCTATGTAACCCCCTCCAGTTTCTCATCCCTCCCTATCTCTGTAACTTCCTCCAGCCCATACACCCCTCCCTGTCTGTGTAACCTCCTCCAGCCCCTACACACTTCCCTACCTCTGAAACCTCCTCCAGCCAAGACACCCCTTTCTATCTCTGTAAACCCCTCCAGCCTCTCATCCCTCCCTATCTCTGAAACCTCCTCCAGCACCTACACCCCGCCCTATCTCTGTCACCTCCTCCAGCCTCTCAGCCAACAAACTCTGTAACTCCCGGCCCATCTCTGTACCCCGCTGCAGCCTCCTATCCCCCAATATCTCTCTAACCTCCTCCAGCCACTACACCTCCCCCTATCTCTGTAACCTCCTCCAGCTCCTACATCCTTCCCTATCTCTTTAACCTCCTCCAGGCCTACACCCCTCCTTATCTCTGTAACTCCCTCCCTATCTCTGTAACCTCCTCCAGTCCCTACACCCCTCCCTATCTCTGTAACCTACTCCAGCCCCTACAACCCTCCCTATTTCTGAAACCTCCTACAGCCCCAACACCCCTCCCTGACAAGGGTGGTGCTGTTGTTGTCTGGCGCACTGACCTCTACCTCGCGGAGGCTGAGCGTCAACTCGCAGACACTTCCTCCTACCTCTCCCTGGACCATGACCCCACCACTGAACATCAAGCCATTGTTTCCAGGACTGTCACTGACCTCATCTCCTCTGGGGAGCTCCCTCCCACAGCTTCCAACCTGATAGTCGCCCAACCTCGGACGGCCCGCTTCTATCTCCTACCTAAAATCCACAAACAGAACTGCCCCGGTAGACCGATCGTCTCAGCTTGCTCCTGCCCCACAGAACTCATTTCTCGTTATCTTGACTCCCTTCTCTCTCCCCTTGTCCAGTCCCTTCCCACCTACATCCGTGATTCCTCTGACACCTTACGTCACATCAACAATTTCCAGTTCCCTGGCTCCAACCGCTTCCTCTTCACCATGGACGTCCAATCCCTCTACACCTCCATCCCCCACCAGGATGGTCTGAGGGCCCTTAGCTTCTTCCTCGAACAGAGGCCCGAACAATCCCCATCCACCACTACTCTCCTCCGTCTGGCTGAACTTGTTCTCACGTTGAACAA
Organism: Isurus oxyrinchus; assembly: GCA_026770705.1. Lineage (NCBI taxonomy): Eukaryota > Metazoa > Chordata > Chondrichthyes > Lamniformes > Lamnidae > Isurus > Isurus oxyrinchus. Next base: position 43,082 of record JANJGN010001011.1, read on the forward strand.
TTTCTCCTTCAACTCCTCTCACTTTCTCCAAATAAAAGGTGTGGCTATGGGTACCCGCATGGGCCCCAGCTATGCCTGTCTCTTTATGGGATATGTGGAACATTCCTTGTTGCAGTCCTACCCCGGCCCCCTTCCACAACTTTTTCTCCGGTACATCGATGATTACTTCGGTGCCGCTTCATGCTCTCGTCGGGACTTGGAAAAATTTATTAATTTTGCTTCCAATCTCCACCCCTCCATCATTTTCACGTGGTCCATCTCTGACACTTCCCTTCCCTTCCTTGACCTCTCTGTCTCAATCTCTGGTGATAGACTGTCCACTAATATCCATTACAAACCCACCGACTCCCACAGCTACCTCGACTACAGCTCCTCACACCCCGCTTCCTGTAAGGACTCCATCCCATTCTCCCAGTTCCTTCACCTTCGTCGCATCTGTTCCGATGATGCTACCTTCAAAAACGGTTCCTCTGACATGTCCTCCTTCTTCCTTAACCGAGGTTTTCCACTGACGGTCGTTGACAGGGCCCTCAACCGTGTCCGGCCCATCTCCCGCGCATCCGCCCTCACGCCTTCTCCTCCCTCCCAGAAACATGATAGGGTCCCCCTTGTCCTCACTTATCACCCCACCAGCCTCCGCATTCAAAGGATCATCCTCCGCCATTTCCGCCAACTCCAACATGATGCCACCACCAAACACATCTTCCCTTCACCCCCCCTTATCAGCATTCCGTAGGGATCGCTCCCTCCGGGACACCCTGGTCCACTCCTCCATCACCCCCTACTCCTCAACCCCCTCCTATGGCACCACCCCATGCCCACGCAAAAGATGTAACACCTGCCCCTTCACTTCCTCTCTCCTCACCGTCCAAGGGCCCAAACACTCCTTTCAAGTGAAGCAGCATTTCACTTGCATTTCCCCCAACTTAGTCTACTGCATTCGTTGCTCCCAATGTGGTCTCCTCTACATTGGAGAGACCAAATGTAAACTGGGCGACCGCTTTGCAGAACACCTGCGGTCTGTCCGCAAGAATGACCCAAACCTCCCTGTCACTTGCCATTTTAACACTCCACCCTGCTCTCTTGCCCACATGTCTGTCCTTGGCTTACTGCATTGTTCCAGTGAAGCCCAACGCAAACTGGAGGAACAACACCTCATCTTCCGACTAGGCACCTTACAGCCTTCCGGTCTGAATATTGAATTCAATAACTTTAGGTCGTGAGATCCCTCCCCTATCCCCACCCCCTTTCTGTTTCCCCCTTTTTTTCCCCTTTTTTTTCCCTATAAATTTTATAGATTTTTCTTTTCCCACCTATTTCCATTATTTTTAAATATTTTAAAATCTTTTATGCTCCCCCCACCCCCACTAGAGCTGTACCTTGAGTGCCCTACCATCCATTCTTAATTAGCACATTCGTTTAGATAATATCACCAACTTTAACTTTAACACCTATGTGTTCTTTTGTCCCATTGTCACTGACATCTTTTGATGATCTGCTTCTATCACTGCTTGTTTGTCTACACAAGCACCTCTGTCTCTCTCTCTCTCTCCGCCCCCCCCCCCCCCCCCACCCCCACACACCTTAAACCAGCTTATATTTCAACTCTTTCCTGGACTCGAAATCAAGTTCTGTCGAAGGGTCATGAAGACTCGAAACGTCAACTCTTTTCTTCTCCGCCGATGCTGCCAGACCTGCTGAGTTTTTCCAGGTAATTCTGTTTTTGTTTTGGATTTCCAGCATCCGCAGTTTTGTTTTGTCTTTACCCCTCCCTATCTCTGTAACCTCCTCCAGCCCCTACACGCCTCCCTATCTCTGTACCCTCCTACAGCCCCTACACCCCTCCCTTTCTCTGTCAACTCCTCCAGCCCCTACACCCCTCCTTATCTCTGTAACTCCCTCCCTATCTCTGTAACACCCTCCAGCCTCTCATCCCTCCCTATCTCTGTAACTTCCTCCAGCCCATACACCCCTCCCTGTCTGTGTAACCCTCCAGCCCCTACACCATTCCCTATCTCTGTAACGTCCACCAGCCCCTACACTCCTCCCTAACTCTGTAACCTCCTCCAGCCCCTACACCCCTTTCAATCTCTGGAACCCCCTCCAGCCTCTCATCCCTCCCTATCTCTGTAACCTCCTCCAGTCCCTGCACCACTCCCTATCTCTATAATCTCCTCCAGCCCCTACACCACTCCCTATCTCTGTAAACTCCTCCAGCACCTACAACCCTCCCTATCACTGTAACTTCTTATCTCTGTATTCTCCTCCAGCCCCTACAACCCTCCGTATTTCTGTAACACCCTCCCTATCTCTGTAACCACCTCCAGATTCTCATCCCTCCCTTTCTCTGGAACCTCCTCCAGCCCATACACACCTCCCTGTCCGTGTAACCGCCTCCAGCCCCTACACCCTTCCCTTTCTCTGTAACCTCCTCTAGCCCCTACACCCCTCCCTATCTCTGTAACCTCCTCCAGCCCCTACACCCCTCCATAACTCTGTAACCTCCTCCAGCTCCCACACCCCTTCCTACTCTGTAAACTCCTCCAGCCCCTACACCACTCCCTATCTCTGTAACCTCCTCCAGTCCCTACACCCCTCCATAACTCTGTAACCTCCTCCAGCTCCTACACCCCTTCCGACTCTGTAAACTCCTCCAGCCCCTACACGCCTCCCGATCTCTGAAACGTCCTCATGCCCGTACACTCCTCCCTATCTCAGTAACCTCCTCCAGCCCCTACACCTCTCCCAGCTCTGTAACCTCCTCTGGGTCCTACACCCCTCCCCATCTCTGTAACCTCCTCCAGCTCCTACACACGTCCTTTTCTCTGTAACTCCCTCTATATCTCTGTAACTTCCTATCTCTGTCACCCACTCCAGCCCCTACACCCCTCCCTATGTCTGTAACCTCCTCCGGCTCCTACACCTCACCCTATCTCTGTAACCTCCTCCAGCCTCTCAGCCCTCCCTATCTCCGTAACCTGCTCCAGTCCCTACACAACGCCCTATCTCTGTAACTCCATCCCTTTCTCTGTAACCCCCTCCAATTTCTCATCCCTCCCTATCTCTGTAACCTCATCGAGCCAATACACCCCTCCCTGTCTGTGTAACCTCCTCCATGCCCTACACCCTTCCCTACCTCTGTAACCTCCTCCAGCCACTACACACCTCCCTATCTCTGTAAGACCCTCCAGCCCCTACAGCCCTCCCTATTTCTGTAACCTCCTCCAGCCCCTGGAACCCTCACTATCTCTGTAACCTGCTCCAGCCCCTACAGCTCTCCCTATCTCTGTAAACTCCTCCAGCCCCTACACACTTCCCTATCTCTGCAACTTCCTCCAGCCCCTACACCCCTCCCTATCTCTGTAACCTCCTCCAGCCCCTACAACACTCCCTATCACTGTAACTTCTTAACTCTGTAACCTCCTCCAGCCCCTACAACCCTCCGTATTTCTGTAAATCCCTCCCTATCTCTGTAACCTCCTCCAGATTCTCATCCCTCCCTTTCTCTGTAACCTCATCCAGCCCATACACCCCTCCCTGTCTGTGTAACCTCCTCCAGCCCCTACACCCTTCCCTTTCTCTGTAACCTCCTCCAGCCCCTACACCCCTCCCTATCTCTGTAACCTCCTCCAGACCCTACACTCCTCCCTATCTCTGAAATCTCCTCCAGCCGCTACACCGCTTTCTATCTCTGTAACACCCTCCAGCCTCACATCACTCCCTATTTCTGTAAACCCCTCCAGCCCCTACACCCCTCCCTATGTCTGTAACCTCCACCGGCTCCTACACCTCACCCTATCTCTGTAACCTCCTCCAGCCTCTCAGCCCTCCCTATCTCCGTAACCTGCTCCAGTCCCTACAACCCTCACTATCTCTGTAACAACCTCCAGCCCCTGCACCACTCCCTATCTCTGTAACCTCCTCTGGCTCCTACACGCCTGCCTATCTCTGTAACCTCCTCCGGCCCCTGCACCACTCCCTATCTCTGTAACCTCTTCTGGCTCTAACACCCCTCCCTATCTCTGAAACCTCCTCCAGGCCCTACACCCCTCCCTATCTCTGTAACATCCTCCAGCACATACATGCCTCCCAATCTCTCTAACTTCCTATCTCAGTAACCTCCTCCAGCCCATACAACCCTCCCTATTTCAGTAAATGCCTCCCTATCTCTGTAACCCCCTCCATTTTCTCATCCCTACATATCCCTGTTACCTCTTCCAACCCCTAGAGCCCTCCCTATCTCTGTAACCACCTCCAGCCCCTACACCACTCCCTATCTCTGTAAACTCCTCCAGCCCCTACACCCCTCCCTATCTCTGAAACCTCCTCATGCCCGTAAACCCCTCCCTATCTCAGTAACCTCCTCCAGCCCCTACACCCCTCCCTATCTCTGTAAGCATCGCCAGCCCCTACACCACTCCCAGCTCTGTAACCTCCTCTGGGTCACCACACGTCCTTTTCTCTGTAACTCCCTCTCTATCTCTGTAACTTCCTATCTCTGTAACCCCCTCCAGCCCCTACACCCCTCCCTATCTCTGTAACCTCCTCCAGCCTCTCACCCCTCCCTATCGCCGTTACCTGCTCCAGTCCCTACACAACTCCCTATCTCTGTAACTCCATCCCTTTCTCTGTAACCCCCTCCAATCTCTCATCCCTCCCTATCTCTGTAACCTCATCAAGCCCATACACCCCTCCCTGTCAGTGTAAAATCCTCGATGCCCTACACCCTTCCCTACATCTGTAAACTCCTCCAGCCACTACACCCCTCTCTATCTCTGTAAGCTCCTCCAGCCCCTACAGCCCTTTCTTTCTCTGTAACCCCCTCCAGCCTCTCATCCCTCCCTATCTCTGTAACCTCCTCCAGTCACTACAGCCCTCCCTATCTCTGTAACCTCCTCCAGCCTCTCAACCCCCCATCTCTGTAAATCCCTTCCTATCTCTGTAAACCGCACCGGCCTCCCATCCCACGCTATCTCTGTAACCTCCTCCAGCCTCTCATCGCTCCCTATATCTGTAACCTCCTCCAGCCCCTACACCCCTCACTATCTCTGTAACCTCCTCCTGCCACTACACCCCTCCCTATCTCACCTCCTCCAGCACCTGCACCCCTCCCTATCTCTGTAACCTCCTCCAGTCCCTACACCTCTCCCTATCTCTGTAACTTCCTCCAGCCCCTACACCCCTCCCTATCTCTGTAACCTCCTCCAGCACCTACAAACCTCCCTATCACTGTAACTTCTTATCTCTGTATTCTCCTCCAGCCCCTACAACCCTCCGTATTTCTGTAACACCCTCCCTATCTCTGTAACCACCTCCAGATTCTCATCCCTCCCTTTCTCTGGAACCTCCTCCAGCCCATACACCCCTCCCTGTCCGTGTAACCGCCTCCAGCCCCTACACCCTTCCCTTTCTCTGTAACCTCCTCTAGCCCCTACACCCCTCCCTATCTCTGTAACCTCCTCCAGCCCCTACACCCATCCATAACTCTGTAACCTCCTCCAGCTCCCAAACCCCTTCCTACTCTGTAAACTCCTGCAGCCCCTACACCACTCCCTATCTCTATAACCTCCTCCAGTCCCTACACCCCTCCATAACTCTGTAACCTCCTCCAGCTCCTACACCCCTTCCTACTCTGTAAACTCCTCCAGCCCCTACACGTCTCCCTATCTCTGAAACCTCCTCATGGTCGTACACCCCTCCCTATCTCAGTAACCTCCTCCAGCCCCTACACCTCTCCCAGCTCTGTAACCTCCTCTGGGTCCTACACCCCTCCCCATCTCTGTAACCTCCTCCAGCTCCTACACACGTCCTTTTCTCTGCAACTCCCTCTCTATCCCTGTAACTTCCTATCTCTGTAAACCCCTCCAGCCCCTACACCCCTCCCTATCTCTGTAACCTCCTCCAGCGCCGACAGCCCTCTCTATCTCTGTACCCTCATCCAGCCCCGGAACCCTCACTATCTCTGTAACCTGCTCCAGCACCTACAGCTCTCCCTATCTCTGTAAACTCCTCCAGCCCCTACATACTTCCCTATGTCTGTAACTTCCTCCAGCCCCTACACCCCTCCCTATCTCTGTAACCTCCTGCAGCCCCTACAACCCTCCCTATCACTGTAACCTCCTCCAGCCCCTAAAACCCTCCCTATCACTGTAACTTCTTATCTCTGTAAACTCCTCCAGCCCCTACAACCCTCTGTATTTCAGTAAATACCTCCCTATCTCTGTAACCCCCTCCAGATTCTCATCCCTCCCTTTCTCTGTAACCTCATCCAGCCCATAGAACCCTCCCTGTCTGTGTAACCTCCTCCAGCCCCTACACCCTTCCCTTTCTCTGTAACCTCCTCCAGCCCCTACACCCCTCCCTATCTCTGTAACCTCCTCCAGACCCTACACCCCTCCCTATCTCTGAAATCTCCTCCAGCCGCTACACCGCTTTCTATCTCTGTAACACCCTCCAGCCTCACATCACTCCCTATTTCTGTAACCTGCTCCAGCCCCTACACCTCTCCCTATCTCTGTAACCTCCCCAAGCCCCTACACCCCTCCCTAACTCTGTAAGCTCCTCCAGCCCCTACAGCCCTCCCTATCTCTTTAACCTCCTCCAGCCCCTGGAACCCTCACTATCTCTGTATCTTCCCCCAGCCCCTACACCCCTCCCTATCTCTGTCACCTCCTCCAGCCCCAACAGCCCTCCGTATTTCTGTAAATCCCTCCCTATCTCTGTAACCCCCTCCAGATTCTCATCCCTCCCTTTCTCTGTAACCTCCTCCAGCCCATACACCCCTCCCTGTCTGTGTAACCTCCTCCAGCCCCTACACCCTTCCCTTTCTCTGTAACCTCCACCAGCCCCTAGACCCCTCCCTATCTCTGTAACCTCCTCCAGACCCTACACACCTCCATAATTCTGTAACCTCCTCCAGCTCCTACACCCCTCCCTATCTCTGAAATCTCCTCCAGCCGCTACACCGCTTTCTATCTCTGTAACACCCTCCAGCCTCACATCACTCCCTATTTCTGTAACCTGCTCCAGCCCCTACACCTTTCCCTATCTCTGTACCCTCCTCCAGCCCCTACACCCCTCCCAATCTCTGTAATCTCCTCCAGCCCCTACACCCCTCCCTATCTCTGTAATCTCCTCCAGCCCCTACACCCTTCCCTATCTCTGTAACTTCCTCCAGCCCCTACACCCCTCCCTATCTCTGTAACCTCCTCCAGCCCCTACACCACTCTGTATCTCTATAACCTCCTCCAGCCCCTACAACCCTCCCTATCACTGTAACGTCTTATCTCTATAACCTCCCCAAGCCCCTACACCCCTCCCTATCACTGAAATCTCCTCCAGCCGCTACACCGCTTTCTATCTCTGTAACACCCTCCAGCCTCACATCACTCCCTATTTCTGTAACCTGCTCCAGCCCCTACACCTCTCCCTATCTCTGTAACCTCCTCCAGCCCCGACACCACTCCGTCTCTCTATAACCTCCTCCAGCCCCTACACCCCTCCCTATCTCTGTAACCTCCTCCAGCCCCTACACCCTTCCCTATCTCTGTAACCTCCTCCAGCCCCTACACCACTCCGTCTCTCTATAACCTCCTCCAGCCCCTACACCCCTCCTTATCTCAGTAATCTCCTCCAGCCCCTACACCTCTCCCTATCTCTGTAACCTCCTCCAGCCGCTACACCCTTCCCTATCTCCGTAACTTCCTCCAGGCCCTACACCCCTCCCTTTCTCTGTAACCTCCTCCAGCCCCTACAACCCTCCGTATTTATGTAACTCCCTCCCTATCTCTGTAAACCCCTCCAGATTCTCATCCCTCCCTTTCTCTGCAACCTCCACCAGACCCTACACCCCTCCCTATCTCTGTAACCTCCTCCAGCCCCTACACCACTCCCTATCTCTGTAACCTCCTCTGGTTCCTACACCCCTCCCCATCTCTGTAACCACCTCCAGCTCCTACACACCTCCTTATCTCTGTATCTCCCTCTCTATCTCTGTAATTTCCTATCTCTGTAACCCCCTCCAGCACACACACCCCTCCCTAACTCTGTAACCTCCTCCTGCTCCTACACCTCTCACTATCTGTCTAAACTCCTCCAGCCTCTCACCCCTCCCTATCTCGGTAACCTCCTCCAGCCCCTACACCCCTGCATATCTCTGTAACCTCCTGCAGCCCCTCACCCCTCCCTATCTCTGTAACCTCCTACAGCCTGTACACCCCGCCCTATGTCTGTAACCTCCTCCAGCCCCTACATGCCTCCCTATCTCAGTAAATTCCTCCAGCCCCTACAACCTTCCCTGTCTCTGCAACCTCCTCCAGCCCCTACACCCCTCCCTATCTCTGTAACCTCCACCAGCACCTACACCCCTCTCTATCTCTGTAACCCCCTCCAGTCCCTACACCCCTCCCTATCCATGTAACCTCCTCCAGCCTCTAACCTCCCCATCTCTGTAACACCCTCCCCATCTCTGTAACCTGCAACAGCCTCCCATCCCTCCCTATTTCTGTAACCTCCTCCAGCCCCTACACCTCTACCTGTTTCAGTAACCTCCTCCAGCCCCTACACCTCTCCCTATCACTGTAACCTCCTCCAGCCCCTACACATCTCCCGATTTCTGTAACCTCCTCCAGCCCCTACACCTCTCCCTATCTCTGTAACCTCCTCCATCCCCTACACCCCTCACTATCTCTGTAACAACCTCCAGCCCCTGCACCATTCCCTATCTCTGTAACCTCCTCTGGCTCCTACACGCCTGCCTATCTCTGTAACCTCCTCCGGCCCCTGCACCACTCCCTATCTCTGTAACCTCTTCTGGCTCTTGCAGCCCTCCCTATCTCTACAACCTCCTCCAGACCCCACAATCCTCACTATCTCTGTAACCTCCTACAGCCTCTACACCCCTTCCTACTCTGTAACTTCCTCCAGCCCCTACACCCTCCCTATTTCTGTAACTCCCTCCCTATCTCTGTTACCCCCACCATCCTCTCATCCCTCCCTATCTCTGTCAACACCTCCAGTCCCTACGCTACTCCCTATCCTTGTAAACTCCTCCAACCCCTACACCCCTCCCTATCTCTGTAACCTCCTCCAGCCTTTCAACCCCCATCTCTGTAACTACCGCCCCATCTCTGTAACTTGCACCAGACTCCCATCCCTCCCTATATCTGTAACCTCCTCCAGCCCCTACACCTCTCCCTTGCTGTGTAAACTCCTCCAGCTCTACACGCTTCCCTATCTCTGTAACCGCCTCCAGCCTCTCATCGCTCCCTATCTCTGTAACCTCCTGCAGCCCCTACACCCCTCCCTATCTCTCTAACCTCCTCCAGCCCCTACACCTCCCCCAATCTCTGTAACCTCCTCCAGTCCCTACACGCCTCCCGATCTCTGTAAACTCCTCCAGCCTCTCACCCCACCATCTGTGTAACTACCTCCCCAGCTCTGTAACCCGCACCAGCCTCCCATCACTCCCTATCTCTGTTTCCACCTCCAGCCCCTACACCCCACCCTATCTCTGCAACCACCTCCAGCCCCTATACCCCTCCATATCTCTGTAACCTCCTCCAGCCCCTACACCTCTCCCTATCTCTGTAACCCCCTCCAGTCTCTCATCCCTCCCTATCTATGTAAACACCTACAGCCCCAACAGCTCTCCCTATCTCTGTAAAGTCCTCCAGCCCCTCCACACTTCCCTATTTCTGTAACTTCCTCCAGCCCCTACACCCCTCCCTATCTCTGTAACCTCCTCCAGCCCCTACAACCCTCCATATTTCTGTAAATACCTCCCTATCTCTGTTACCCCCTCCAGATTCTCATCCCTCACTTTCTCTGTAACCTCATCCAGCCCATACACCCCTCCCTGTCTGTGTAACCTCCTCCAGCCCCTACACCCTTACCTTTCTCTGTAACCTCCTCCAGACCCTACACCCCTCCCTATCTCTGAAATCTCCTCCAGCCGCTACACCGCTTTCTATCTCTGTAACACCCTCCAGCCTCACATCACTCCCTATTTCTGTAACCTGCTCCAGCCCCTACACCTCTCCCTATCTCTGTAACCTCCCCAAGCCCCTACACCCCTCCCTATCTCTGTAAGCTCCTCCAGCCCCTACAGCCCTCCCTATCTCTTTAACCTCCTCCAGCCCCTGGAACCCTCACGATCTCTGTAACTTCCTACAGCCCCTACACCCCTCCCTTTCTCTGTAACCTCCTCCAGCCCATACACCCCTCCCTGTATATGTAACCTCCTCCAGCCCCTACACCCTTCCCTTTCTCTGCAACCTCCACCAGCCCCTACACCCCTCCCTATCTCTGTAACCTCCTCCAGACCCTACACCCCTCCATAACTCTGTAACCTCCTCCAGCTCCTACACCTTTTCCTACTCTATTATCTCCTCCATCCCCTACACACCTCCCGATCTCTGAAATCTCCTCCAGCCGCTACACCGCTTTCTATCTCTGTAACCTCCTCCAGCCCCTACACCACTCCCTCTCTCTATAACCTCCTCCAGCCCCTACACCCCTCCCTATCTCTGTAACCTCCTCCAGCCCCTCCAACTCTCCCTATCTCTGTAACCTCCTCCAGCCCCTACACCCTTCCCTATCTCTGTAACGTCCTCCAGCCCCTACACCCCTCCCTATCTCTGTAACCTCCTCCAGCCCCTAAAACCCTCCCTATCACTGTAACTTCTTATCTCTGTAAACTCCTCCAGCCCCTACAACCCTCCGTATTTCTGTAACTCCCTCCCTATCTCTGTAACCCCCTCCAGATTCTCATCCCTCCCTTTCTCTGTAACCTCCTCCAGCCCATACACACCTCCCTGTCTGTGTAACCACCTCCAGCCCCTACACCCCTCCATAACTCTGTAAACTCCTCTAGCCCCTACACCCCTCCCTACCTCTGTAACCTCCTCCAGCCTCTACACCCCTCCCTCTCTCTGTAACCTCCTCCAGCCCCTACACCACTCCCTATCTCTGTAACCTCCTCTGGTTCCTACACCCCTCCCCATCTCTGTAACCTCCTCCAGCTCCTACACACCTCCTTATCTCTGTAACTCACTCTCTATCTCTGTAATTTCCTATCTCTGTAAACCCCTCCAGCAAACACACCCCTCCCTAACTCTGTAACCTCCTCCGGCTCCTACACCTCTCCCTATCTCTCTAAACTCCTCCAGCCTCTCACACCACCCTATCTCGGTAACCTCCTCCAGCCCCTACACCACTCCCTATCTCTGTAACCTCCACCAGCCCCTACAACCTTCCCTATCTCTGTAACCTCCTCCAGACCCTACACCCCTCCCTATCTCTGAAATCTCCTCCAGCCCCTACACCGCGTTCTATTTCTGTAACACCCTCCAGCCTCACATCACTCCCTATTTCTGTAACCTGCTCCAGCCCCTACACCTCTCCCTATCTCTGTAACCTCCTCCAGCCCCTACACGCCTCCCTAACTCTGTAAGCTCCTCCAGCCCCTACAGTCCTCCCTATCACTGCAACGTCTTATCTCTGTAACCTCCTCCAATACCTACAACCCTCCGTATTTCTGTAACTCCCTCCCTATCTCTGTAACCCCCTCCAGATTCACATCCCTCCCTTTCTCTGTAACCTCCTCCAGCCCATACACCCCTCCCTGTCTGTGTAACCTCCTCCAGCCCCTACACCCTTCCCTTTCTCTGTAACCTCGTCCAGCCCCTGCACCCCTCCATAACTCTGTAAACTCCTACAGCCCTACACCCCTCCCTATCTCTGTAACCTCCTCCAGCCTCTACACCCCTCCCTCTCTCTGTAACCTCCTCCAGACCCTACACCACTCCCTATCTCTCTAATCTCCTCTGGTTCCTACACCCCTCCCCATCTCTGTAACCTCCTCCAGCTCCTACACACCTCCTTATCTCTGTAACTCCCTCTCTATCTCTGTAATTTCCTATCTCTGTAACCCCCTCCAGCACACACACCCCTCCCTAACACTGTAACCTCCTCCGGCTCCTACACATCTCCCTATCTCTCTAAACTCCTCCAGCCTCTCACCCCTCCCTATCTCGGTAACCTCCTCCAGCCCCTACACCCCTCCATATCTCTGTAACCTCCTGCAGCCCCACACCCCTCCCTATCTCTGTAACCTCCTACAGCCTCTATACCCCGCCCTATGTCTGTAACCTCCTCCGGCGCCTACATGCCTCCCTATCTCAGTAACTTCCTCCAGCCCCTACACCCTTCCCTGTCTCTGTAACCTCCTCCAGCCCCTACACCCCTCCCTATCTCTGTAACCTCCACCAGCACCTACACCCCTCTCTATCTCTGTAACCCCCTCCAGCCTCTCATCCCTCCCTATCTCTGTAACCTCCTCCAGTCCCTACACCCCTCCCTATCCATGTAACCTCCTCCAGCCTCTAACCTCCCCATCTATGTAACACCTTCCCCATCTCTGTAACCTGCAACAGCCTCCCATCCCTCCCTATCTCTGTAAACTCCTCCAGCCTCTCATCACTCCCTATTTCTGTAACCTCCTCCAGCCCCAACACCTCTCCCTATTTCAGTAACCACCTCCAGCCCCTACACCTCTCCCTATCACTGTAACCTCCTCCTGCCCCTACACCTCTCCCTATTTCTGTAAACTCCTCCGGCCCCTACACCTCTCCCTATCTCTGTAACCTCCTCCATCCCCTACACCCCTCACTAACTCTGTAACAACCTCCAGCCCCTGCACCACTCCCTATCTCTGTAACCTCCTCTGGCTCCTACACGCCTGCCTATCTCTGAAACCTCCTCCGGCCCCTGCACCACTCCCTATCTCTGTAACCTCTTCTGGCTCTTACACCCCTCCCTATCTCTGTAACCTCCTCCAGCCCCTACACCCCTCCCTATCTCTGTAACATCCTCCAGCCCATACATCCCTCCCTATCTCTCTAACTTCCTATCTCAGTAACCTCCTCCAGCCCATACAACCCTCCCTATTTCTGTAAATGCCTCCCTATCTCTGTAACCCCCTCCATTTTCTCATCCCTACATATCCCTGTTACCTCTTCCAACCCCTACAGCCCTCCCTATCTCTGTAACCACCTCCAGCCCGTACACCCCTTCCTGTCTCTTTAAACTCCTCCAGCCCCTACACCCCTCCCGATCTCTGAAACCTCCTCATGCCTGTACACCCATCCCTATCTCAGTAACCTCCTCCAGCCCCTACACCCCTCCCTATCTCTGTAAGCGTCGCCAGCCCCTACACCACTCCCAGCTCTGTAACCTCCTCTGGGTCCTACACACGTCCTTTTCTCTGTAACTCCCTCTCTATCTCTGTAACTTCCAATCTCTGTAACCTCCTCCAACCTCTCACCCCTCCCTATCTCCGTAACCTGCTCCAGTCCCTACACAACTCCCTATCGCTGTAACTCCATCCCTTTCTCTGTAACCCCCTCCAATCTCTCATCCCTCCCTATCTCTGTAACCTCATCGAGCCCATACACCCCTCCCTATCAGTGTAAAACCCTCGATGCCCTACACCCTTCCCTACATCTGTAAACTCCTCCAGCCACTACACCCCTCCCAATCTCTGTAAGCTCCTCCAGCCCCTACAGCCCTTTCTTTCTCTGTAACCCCCTCCAGCCTCTCATCCATCCCTATCTCTGTAACCTCCTCCAGCCTCTCAACCCCCCATCTCTGCAACTCCCTTTCTATCTCTGTAAACCGCACCAGCCTCCCATCCCACGCTATCTCTGTAACCTCCTCCAGCCTCTCATCGCTCCCTATTTCTGTAACCTCCTCCAGCCCCTACACCCCTCCTTATCTCTGTAACCTCCTCCTGCCACTACACCCCTCCCTATCTCACCTCCTCCAGCACCTGCACCCCTCCCTATCTCTGTAACCTCCTCCAGTCCCTACACCTCTCCCTATCTCTGTAACCTCCTCCAGCCCCTACACCGCTTTTTATCTCTGTAACCTCCTCCAGCCCCTACACCCTTCCCTATCTCTGTAACCTCCTCCAGCCCCTACACCACTCCCTATCTCTATAACCTCCTCCAGCCTCTCATCACTCCCTATTTCTGTAACCTCCTCCAGCCCCTACACCACTCCCTATCTCTGTAACCTCCTCCAGCCCCTACACCCTTCCCTATCTCTGTAACTTCCTCCAGCCCCCACACCCACCCTATCTCTGTAACCTCCTCCAGCACCTACGACCCTCCCTATCACTGTAACTTCTTATCTCTGTATTCTCCTCCAGCCCCTACAACCCCCCGTATTTCTGTAACTCCCTCCCTATCTCTATAACCCCCTCCAGATTCTCATCCCTCCCTTTCTCTGTAACCTCCTCTAGCCCATACACACCTCCCTGTCCGTGTAACCGCCTCCAGCCCCTACACCCTTCCCTTTCTCTGTAACCTCCTCTAGCCCCTACACCCCTCCCTATCTCTGTAACCTCCTCCAGCCCCTACACCCCTCCATAACTCTGTAACCTCCTCCAGCTCCTACACCCCTTCCTACTCTGTAAACTCCTCCAGCCCCTACACCACTCCCCATCTCTGTAACCTCCTCCAGTCCCTACACCCCTCCATAACTCTGTAACCTCCTCCAGCTCCTACACCCCTTCCTACTCTGTAAACTCCTCCAGCTCCTACACGCCTCCCTATCTCTGAAACCTCCTCATGCCCGTACACCCCTCCCTATCTCAGTAACCTCCTCCAGCCCCTACACCTCTCCCAGCTCTGTAACCTCCTCTGGGTCCTACACCCCTCCCCATCTCTGTAACCTCCTCCAGCTCCTACGCACGTCCTTTTCTCTGTAACTCCCTCTCTATCTCTGTAACTTCCTATCTCTGTAACCTCCTCCAGCCTCTCACCCCTCCCTATCTCCGTAACCTGCTCCAGTCCCTACACAATGCCCTATCTCTGTAACTTCATTCCCTTTCTCTGTAACCCCCTCCAATCTCTCATCCCTCCCTATCTCTGTAACCTCATTGAGCCCATACACCCCTCCCTGTCTGTGTAACGTCCTCCATGCCCTACACCCTTCCCTACCTCTGTAACCTCCTCCAGCCACTACACCCCTCCCTATCTCTGTAAGCTCCTCCAGCCCCTACAGCCCTCCCTATCTCTGTAACCTCCTCCAGGCCCTGGAACCCTCACTATCTCTGTAACCTGCTCCAGCCCCTACAGCTCTCCCTATCTCTGCAAACTCCTCCAGCCCCTACACACTTCCCTATCTCTGTAACTTCCTCCAGCCCCTACACCCCTCCCTATCTCTGTAACCTCCTCCAGCCCCTAAAACCCTCCCTATCACTGTAACTTCTTATCTCTGTAAGCTCCTCCAGCCCCTACAAGCCTCCATATTTCTGTAAATACATCCCTATCTCTGTAACCCCCTCCAGATTCTCATCCCTCCCTTTCTCTGTAACCTCATCCAGCCCATACACCCCTCCCTGTCTGTGTAACCTCCTCCAGCCCCTACACCCCTCCATAACTCTGTAACCTCCTCCAGCTCCTACACCCCTTCCTACTCTGTAAACTCCTCCAGCCCCTACACCACTCCCCATCTCTGTAACCTCCTCCAGTCCCTACACCCCTCCATAACTCTGTAACCTCCTCCAGCTCCTACACCTTTTCCTACTCTGTAATCTCCTCCATCCCCTACACACCTCCCGATCTCTGAAATCTCCTCCAGCCGCTACACCGCTTTCTATCTCTGTAACACCCTCCAGCCTCACATCACTCCCTATTTCTGTAACCTGCTCCAGCCCCTACACCTCTCCCTATCTCTGTAACCTCCTCCAGCCCCTACACCACTCCCTCTCTCTATAACCTCCTCCAGCCCCTACACCCCTCCCTAACTCTGTAACCTCCTCCAGCCCCTCCAACTCTCCCTATCTCTGTAACCTCCTCCAGCCCCTACACCCTTCCCTATCTCTGTAACGTCCTCCAGCCCCTACACCCCTCCCTATCTCTGTAACCTCCTCCAGCCCCTAAAACCCTCCCTATCACTGTAACTTCTTATCTTTGTAAAATCCTCCAGCCCCTACAACCCTCCGTATTTCTGTAACTCCCTCCCTATCTCTGTAACCCCCTCCAGATTCTCATCCCTCCCTTTCTCTGTAACCTCCTCCAGCCCATACACACCTCCCCATCTCTGTAACCTCCTCCAGCTCCTACACACCTCCTTATCTCTGTAACTCACTCTCTATCTCTGTAATTTCCTATCTCTGTAAACCCCTCCAGCAAACACACCCCTCCCTAACTCTGTAACCTCCTCCGGCTCCTACACCTCTCCCTATCTCTCTAAACTCCTCCAGCCTCTCACACCACCCTATCTCGGTAACCTCCTCCAGCCCCTACACCACTCCCTATCTCTGTAACCTCCACCAGCCCCTACAACCTTCCCTATCTCTGTAACCTCCTCCAGACCCTACACCCCTCCCTATCTCTGAAATCTCCTCCAGCCCCTACACCGCGTTCTATTTCTGTAACACCCTCCAGCCTCACATCACTCCCTATTTCTGTAACCTGCTCCAGCCCCTACACCTCTCCTTATCTCTGTAACCTCCTCCAGCCCCTCCACGCCTCCCTATCTCTGTAAGCTCCTCCAGCCCCTACAGCCCTCCCTATCACTGCAACGTCTTATCTCTGTAACCTCCTCCAATACCTACAACCCTCCGTATTTCTGTAACTCCCTCCCTATCTCTGTAACCCCATCCAGATTCACATCCCTCCCTTTCTCTGTAACCTCCTCCAGCCCATATACCCCTCCCTG
This sequence comes from Isurus oxyrinchus, assembly GCA_026770705.1. Taxonomy (NCBI): domain Eukaryota; kingdom Metazoa; phylum Chordata; class Chondrichthyes; order Lamniformes; family Lamnidae; genus Isurus; species Isurus oxyrinchus. Next base: position 59,810 of record JANJGN010001011.1, read on the forward strand.
TCTGTGTAACCTCCTCTAGCCCCTACACCCTTCCCTTTCTCTGTAACCTCGTCCAGCCCCTGCACCCCTCCATAACTCTGTAAACTCCTACAGCCCTACACCCCTCCCTATCTCTGTAACCTCCTCCAGCATCTACACCCCTCCCTCTCTCTGTAACCTCCTCCAGACCCTACACCACTCCCTATCTCTCTAACCTCCTCTGGTTCCTACACCCCTCCCCATCTCTGTAACCTCCTCCAGCTCCTACACACCTCCTTATCTCTGTAACTCCCTCTCTATCTCTGTAATTTCCTATCTCTGTAACCCCCTCCAGCACACACACCCCTCCCTAACACTGTAACCTCCTCCGGCTCCTACACATCTCCCTATCTCTCTAAACTCCTCCAGCCTCTCACCCCTCCCTATCTCGGTAACCTCCTCCAGCCCCTACACCCCTCCATATCTCTGTAACCTCCTGCAGCCCCACACCCCTCCCTATCTCTGTAACCTCCTACAGCCTCTACACCCCGCCCTATGTCTGTAACCTCCTCCGGCGCCTACATGCCTCCCTATCTCAGTAACTTCCTCCAGCCCCTGCACCCTTCCCTGTCTCTGTAACCTCCTCCAGCCCCTACACCCCTCCCTATCTCTGTAACCTCCACCAGCACCTACACCCCTCTCTATCTCTGTAACCCCCTCCAGCCTCTCATCCCTCCCTATCTCTGTAACCTCCTCCAGTCCCTACACCCCTCCCTATCCATGTAACCTCCTCCAGCCTCTAACCTCCCCATCTATGTAACACCTTCCCCATCTCTGTAACCTGCAACAGCCTCCCATCCCTCCCTATCTCTGTAAACTCCTCCAGCCTCTCATCACTCCCTATTTCTGTAACCTCCTCCAGCCCCAACACCTCTCCCTATTTCAGTAACCACCTCCAGCCCCTACACCTCTCCCTATCACTGTAACCTCCTCCAGCCCCTACACCTCTCCCTATTTCTGTAAACTCCTCCAGCCCCTACACCTCTCCCTATCTCTGTAACCTCCTCCATCACCTACACCCCTCACTAACTCTGTAACAACCTCCAGCCCCTGCACCACTCCCTATCTCTGTAACCTCCTCTGGCTCCTACACGCCTGCCTATCTCTGAAACCTCCTCCGGCCCCTGCATCACTCCCTATCTCTGTAACCTCTTCTGGCTCTTACACCCCTCCCTATCTCTGTAACCTCCTCCAGCCCCTACACCCCTCCCTATCTCTGTAACATCCTCCAGCCCATACATCCCTCCCTATCTCTCTAACTTCCTATCTCAGTAACCTCCTCCAGCCCATACAACCCTCCATATCTCTGTAACCTCCTGCAGCCCCTCAACCCTCCCTATCTCTGTAACCTCCTACAGCCTGTACACCCCGCCCTATGTCTGTAACCTCCTCCAGCCCCTACATGCCTCCCTATCTCAGTAAATTCCTCCAGCCCCTACACCCTTCCCTGTCTCTGTAACCTCCTCCAGCCCCTACACCCTTCCCTATCTCTGTAACTTCCTCCAGGCCCTACACCCCTCCCTTTCTCTGTAACCTCCTCCAGCCCCTACAACCCTCCCTATCACTGTAACATCTTATCTCTGTAACCTGCTCCAGTCCCTACAACCCTCCGTATTTATGTAACTCCCTCCCTATCTCTGTAAACCCCTCCAGATTCTCATCCCTCCCTTTCTCTGCAACATCCTCCAGCCCATACACTCCTCCCTGTCTGTGTAACCTCCTCCAGCCCCTACACCCTTCCCTTTCTCTGTAACCTCCTCCAGATCCTCCACCCCTCCCTATGTCTGTAAGCTCCTCCAGACCCTACACCCCTCCCTATCTCTGTAAACTCCTCCAGCCTCTACACCACTCCCTATCTCTGTAACCTCCTCTGGTTCCTACACCCCTCCCCATCTCTGTAACCACCTCCAGAACCTACACACCTGCTTATCTCTGTATCTCCCTCTCTATCTCTGTAATTTCCTATCTCTGTAAGCCCCTCCAGCACACACACCCCTCCCTAACTCTGTAACCTCCTCCGGCTCCTAAACCTCTCACTATCTGTCTAAACTCCTCCAGCCTCTCACCCCTCCCTATCTCTGTAACCTCCTTCGGCCCATACACCCCTCCCTATCTCTACAACCTCCTCCAGCCCCCACAATCCTCACGATCCATGTAACCTCCTACAGCCTCTACACCCCTTCCTACTCTGTAACTTCCTCCAGCCCCTACAACCCTCCCTATCTCTGTAACTTCCTATCTCAGTAACATCCTCCAGCCCCTACAACCCTCCCTATTTCTGTAACTCCCTCCCTATCTCTGTTACCCCCACCATTCTCTCATCCCTCCCTATCTCTGTAAATTCCTCCAGTCCCTACGCTACTCCCTATCCTTGTAAACTCCTCCAACCCCTACACCCCTCCCTATCTCTGTAACCTCCTCCAGCCTCTCAACCACCATCTCTGTAACTACCGCCCCATCTCTGTAACTTGCACCAGACTCCCATCCCTCCCTATATCTGTAACCTCCTCCAGCCCCTACACCTCTCCCTTGCTGTGTAACCTCCTCCAGCTCTACACGCTTCCCTATCTCTGTAACCGCCTCCAGCCTCTCATCGCTCCCTATCTCTGTAACCTCCTGCAGCCCCTACACCCCTCCCTATCTCTCTAACCTCCTCCAGCCCCTACACCTCCCCCAATCTCTGTAACCTCCTCCAGTCCCTACACGCCTCCCGATCTCTGTAAAATCCTCCAGCCTCTCACCCCACCATCTGTGTAACTAACTCCCCAGCTCTGTAACCCGCACCAGCCTCCCATCCCTCCCTATCTCTGTTTCCACCTCCAGCCCCTACACCCCACCCTATCTCTGCAACCACCTCCAGCCCCTATACCCCTCCATATCTCTGTAACCTCCTCCAGCCCCTACACCTCTCCCTATCTCTGTAAGCCCCTCCAGGCTCTCATCCCTCCCTATCTATGTAAACACCTACAGCCCCAACAGCTCTCCCTATCTCTGTAAAGTCCTCCAGCCCCTCCACACTTCCCTATTTCTGTAACTTCCTCCAGCCCCTACACCCCTCCCTATCTCTGTAACCTCCTCCAGCCCCTACAACACTCCCTATCACTGTAACTTCTTATCTCTGTAACCTCCTCCAGCCCCTACAACCTTCCATATTTCTGTAAATACCTCCCTATCTCTGTAACCCCCTCCAGATTCTCATCCCTCACTTTCTCTGTAACCTCATCCAGCCCATACACCCCTCCCTGTCTGTGTAACCTCCTCCAGCCCCTACACCCTTACCTTTCTCTGTAACCTCCTCCAGACCCTACACCCCTCCCTATCTCTGAAATCTACTCCAGCCGCTACACCGCTTTCTATCTCTGTAACACCCTCCAGCCTCACATCACTCCCTATTTCTGTAACCTGCTCCAGCCCCTACACCTCTCCCTATCTCTGTAACCTCCTCCAGCCCCTACACGCCTCCCTATCTCTGTAAGCTCCTCCAGCCCCTACAGCCCTCCCTATCTCTTTAACCTCCTCCAGCCCCTGGAACCCTCACGATCTCTGTAACTTCCTACAGCCCCTACACCCCTCCCTTTCTCTGTAACCTCCTCCAGCCCATACACCCCTCCCTGTATATGTAACCTCCTCCAGCCCCTACACCCTTCCCTTTCTCTGCAACCTCCACCAGCCCCTACACCCCTCCCTATCTCTGTAACCTCCTCCAGACCCTACACCCCTCCATAACTCTGTAACCTCCTCCAGCTCCTACACCTTTTCCTACTCTATTATCTCCTCCATCCCCTACACACCTCCCGATCTCTGAAATCTCCTCCAGCCGCTACACCGCTTTCTATCTCTGTAACACCCTCCAGCCTCACATCACTCCCTATTTCTGTAACCTGCTCCAGCCCCTACACCTCTCCTTATCTCTGTAACCTCCTCCAGCCCCTACACCACTCCCTCTCTCTATAACCTCCTCCAGCCCCTACACCCCTCCCTATCTCTGTAACCTCCTCCAGCCCCTCCAACTCTCCCTATCTCTGTAACCTCCTCCAGCCCCTACACCCTTCCCTATCTCTGTAACGTCCTCCAGCCCCTACACCCCTCCCTATCTCTGTAACCTCCTCCAGCCCCTAAAACCCTCCCTATCACTGTAACTTCTTATCTCTGTAAACTCCTCCAGCCCCTACAACCCTCCGTATTTCTGTAACTCCCTCCCTATCTCTGTAACCCCCTCCAGATTCTCATCCCTCCCTTTCTCTGTCACCTCCTCCAGCCCATACACACCTCCCTGTCTGTGTAACCTCCTCCAGCCCCTACACCCCTCCATAACTCTGTAAACTCCTCTAGCCCCTACACCCCTCCCTACCTCTGTAACCTCCTCCAGCCTCTACACCCCTCCCTCTCTCTGTAACCTCCTCCAGCCCCTACACCACTCCCTATCTCTGTAACCTCCTCTGGTTCCTACACCCCTCCCCATCTCTGTAACCTCCTCCAGCTCCTACACACCTCCTTATCTCTGTAACTCACTCTCTATCTCTGTAATTTCCTATCTCTGTAAACCCCTCCAGCAAACACACCCCTCCCTAACTCTGTAACCTCCTCCGGCTCCTACACCTCTCCCTATCTCTCTAAACTCCTCCAGCCTCTCACACCACCCTATCTCGGTAACCTCCTCCAGCCCCTACACCACTCCCTATCTCTGTAACCTCCACCAGCCCCTACAACCTTCCCTATCTCTGTAACCTCCTCCAGACCCTACACCCCTCCCTATCTCTGAAATCTCCTCCAGCCCCTACACCGCGTTCTATTTCTGTAACACCCTCCAGCCTCACATCACTCCCTATTTCTGTAACCTGCTCCAGCCCCTACACCTCTCCTTATCTCTGTAACCTCCTCCAGCCCCTCCACGCCTCCCTATCTCTGTAAGCTCCTCCAGCCCCTACAGCCCTCCCTATCACTGCAACGTCTTATCTCTGTAACCTCCTCCAATACCTACAACCCTCCGTATTTCTGTAACTCCCTCCCTATCTCTGTAACCCCATCCAGATTCACATCCCTCCCTTTCTCTGTAACCTCCTCCAGCCCATATACCCCTCCCTGTCTGTGTAACCTCCTCCAGGCCCTACAACCCTCCCTATCACTGTAACATCTTATCTCTGTAACCTGCTCCAGTCCCTACAACCCTCCGTATTTATGTAACTCCCTCCCTATCTCTGTAAACCCCTCCAGATTCTCATCCCTCCCTTTCTCTGCAACATCCTCCAGCCCATACACTCCTCCCTGTCTGTGTAACCTCCTCCAGCCCCTACACCCTTCCCTTTCTCTGTAACCTCCTCCAGATCCTCCACCCCTCCCTATGTCTGTAAGCTCCTCCAGACCCTACACCCCTCCCTATCTCTGTAAACTCCTCCAGCCTCTACACCACTCCCTATCTCTGTAACCTCCTCTGGTTCCTACACCCCTCCCCATCTCTGTAACCACCTCCAGAACCTACACACCTGCTTATCTCTGTATCTCCCTCTCTATCTCTGTAATTTCCTATCTCTGTAAGCCCCTCCAGCACACACACCCCTCCCTAACTCTGTAACCTCCTCCGGCTCCAAAACCTCTCACTATCTGTCTAAACTCCTCCAGCCTCTCACCCCTCCCTATCTCTGTAACCTCCTTCGGCCCATACACACCTCCCTATCTCTACAACCTCCTCCAGCCCCCACAATCCTCACGATCCATGTAACCTCCTACAGCCTCTACACCCCTTCCTACTCTGTAACTTCCTCCAGCCCCTACAACCCTCCCTATCTCTGTAACTTCCTATCTCAGTAACATCCTCCAGCCCCTACAACCCTCCCTATTTCTGTAACTCCCTCCCTATCTCTGTTACCCCCACCATTCTCTCATCCCTCCCTATCTCTGTAAATTCCTCCAGTCCCTACGCTACTCCCTATCCTTGTAAACTCCTCCAACCCCTACACCCCTCCCTATCTCTGTAACCTCCTCCAGCCTCTCAACCACCATCTCTGTAACTACCGCCCCATCTCTGTAACTTGCACCAGACTCCCATCCCTCCCTATATCTGTAACCTCCTCCAGCCCCTACACCTCTCCCTTGCTGTGTAACCTCCTCCAGCTCTACACGCTTCCCTATCTCTGTAACCGCCTCCAGCCTCTCATCGCTCCCTATCTCTGTAACCTCCTGCAGCCCCTACACCCCTCCCTATCTCTCTAACCTCCTCCAGCCCCTACACCTCCCCCAATCTCTGTAACCTCCTCCAGTCCCTACACGCCTCCCGATCTCTGTAAAATCCTCCAGCCTCTCACCCCACCATCTGTGTAACTACCTCCCCAGCTCTGTAACCCGCACCAGCCTCCCATCCCTCCCTATCTCTGTTTCCACCTCCAGCCCCTACACCCCACCCTATCTCTGCAACCACCTCCAGCCCCTATACCCCTCCCTATCTCTGTAACCTCCTCCAGACCCTACACCCCTCCCTATCACTGAAATCTCCTCCAGCCGCTACACCGCTTTCTATCTCTGTAACACCCTCCAGCCTCACATCACTCCCTATTTCTGTAACCTGTTCCAGCCCCTACACCTTTCCCTATCTCTGTAACCTCCTCCAGCCCCTACACCACTCCGTCTCTCTATAACCTCCTCCAGCCCCTACACCTCTCCCTATCTCTGTAACATCCTCCAGCCGCTACACCCTTCCCTATCTCTGTAACTTCCTCCAGGCCCTACACCCCTCCCTTTCTCTGTAACCTCCTCCAGCCCCTACAACCCTCCCTATCACTGTAACATCTTATCTCTGTAACCTCCTCCAGCCCCTACAACCCTCCATATTTATGTAACTCCCTCCCTATCTCTGTAAACCCCTCCAGATTCTCATCCCTCCCTTTCTCTGCAACCTCCTCCAGCCCATACACCCCTCCCTGTCTGTGTAACCTCCTCCAGCCCCTACACCCTTCCCTTTCTCTGTAACCTCCTCCAGATCCTCCACCCCTCCCTATGTCTGTAAGCTCCTCCAGACCTTACACACCTCCCTATCTCTGTAAACTCCTCCAGCCTCTACACCCCTCCCTCTCTCTGTAACCTCCTCCAGCCCCTACACCACTCCCTATCTCTGTAACCTCCTCTGGTTCCTACACCCCTCCCCATCTCTGTAACCACCTCCAGCTCCTACACACCTCCTTATCTCTGTATCTCCCTCTCTATCTCTGTAATTTCCTATCTCTGTAACCCCCTCCAGCACACACACCCCTCCCTAACTCTGTAACCTCCTCCGGCTCCTACACCTCTCATTTCTGTCTAAACTCCTCCAGCCTCTCACCCCTCCCTATCTCGGTAACCTCCTCCAGCCCCTACACCCCTCCCTATCACTGTAACTTCTTATCTCTGTAAACTCCTCCAGCCCCTACAACCCTCCGTATTTCTGTAACTCCCTCCCTATCTCTGTAACCCCCTCCAGATTCTCATCCCTCCCTTTCTCTGTCACCTCCTCCAGCCCATACACACCTCCCTGTCTGTGTAACCTCCTCCAGCCCCTACACCCCTCCATAACTCTGTAAACTCCTCTAGCCCCTACACCCCTCCCTACCTCTGTAACCTCCTCCAGCCTCTACACCCCTCCCTCTCTCTGTAACCTCCTCCAGCCCCTACACCACTCCCTATCTCTGTAACCTCCTCTGGTTCCTACACCCCTCCCCATCTCTGTAACCTCCTCCAGCTCCTACACACCTCCTTATCTCTGTAACTCACTCTCTATCTCTGTAATTTCCTATCTCTGTAAACCCCTCCAGCAAACACACCCCTCCCTAACTCTGTAACCTCCTCCGGCTCCTACACCTCTCCCTATCTCTCTAAACTCCTCCAGCCTCTCACACCACCCTATCTCGGTAACCTCCTCCAGCCCCTACACCACTCCCTATCTCTGTAACCTCCACCAGCCCCTACAACCTTCCCTATCTCTGTAACCTCCTCCAGACCCTACACCCCTCCCTATCTCTGAAATCTCCTCCAGCCCCTACACCGCGTTCTATTTCTGTAACACCCTCCAGCCTCACATCACTCCCTATTTCTGTAACCTGCTCCAGCCCCTACACCTCTCCTTATCTCTGTAACCTCCTCCAGCCCCTCCACGCCTCCCTATCTCTGTAAGCTCCTCCAGCCCCTACAGCCCTCCCTATCACTGCAACGTCTTATCTCTGTAACCTCCTCCAATACCTACAACCCTCCGTATTTCTGTAACTCCCTCCCTATCTCTGTAACCCCATCCAGATTCACATCCCTCCCTTTCTCTGTAACCTCCTCCAGCCCATATACCCCTCCCTGTCTGTGTAACCTCCTCCAGGCCCTACAACCCTCCCTATCACTGTAACATCTTATCTCTGTAACCTGCTCCAGTCCCTACAACCCTCCGTATTTATGTAACTCCCTCCCTATCTCTGTAAACCCCTCCAGATTCTCATCCCTCCCTTTCTCTGCAACATCCTCCAGCCCATACACTCCTCCCTGTCTGTGTAACCTCCTCCAGCCCCTACACCCTTCCCTTTCTCTGTAACCTCCTCCAGATCCTCCACCCCTCCCTATGTCTGTAAGCTCCTCCAGACCCTACACCCCTCCCTATCTCTGTAAACTCCTCCAGCCTCTACACCACTCCCTATCTCTGTAACCTCCTCTGGTTCCTACACCCCTCCCCATCTCTGTAACCACCTCCAGAACCTACACACCTGCTTATCTCTGTATCTCCCTCTCTATCTCTGTAATTTCCTATCTCTGTAAGCCCCTCCAGCACACACACCCCTCCCTAACTCTGTAACCTCCTCCGGCTCCAAAACCTCTCACTATCTGTCTAAACTCCTCCAGCCTCTCACCCCTCCCTATCTCTGTAACCTCCTTCGGCCCATACACACCTCCCTATCTCTACAACCTCCTCCAGCCCCCACAATCCTCACGATCCATGTAACCTCCTACAGCCTCTACACCCCTTCCTACTCTGTAACTTCCTCCAGCCCCTACAACCCTCCCTATCTCTGTAACTTCCTATCTCAGTAACATCCTCCAGCCCCTACAACCCTCCCTATTTCTGTAACTCCCTCCCTATCTCTGTTACCCCCACCATTCTCTCATCCCTCCCTATCTCTGTAAATTCCTCCAGTCCCTACGCTACTCCCTATCCTTGTAAACTCCTCCAACCCCTACACCCCTCCCTATCTCTGTAACCTCCTCCAGCCTCTCAACCACCATCTCTGTAACTACCGCCCCATCTCTGTAACTTGCACCAGACTCCCATCCCTCCCTATATCTGTAACCTCCTCCAGCCCCTACACCTCTCCCTTGCTGTGTAACCTCCTCCAGCTCTACACGCTTCCCTATCTCTGTAACCGCCTCCAGCCTCTCATCGCTCCCTATCTCTGTAACCTCCTGCAGCCCCTACACCCCTCCCTATCTCTCTAACCTCCTCCAGCCCCTACACCTCCCCCAATCTCTGTAACCTCCTCCAGTCCCTACACGCCTCCCGATCTCTGTAAAATCCTCCAGCCTCTCACCCCACCATCTGTGTAACTACCTCCCCAGCTCTGTAACCCGCACCAGCCTCCCATCCCTCCCTATCTCTGTTTCCACCTCCAGCCCCTACACCCCACCCTATCTCTGCAACCACCTCCAGCCCCTATACCCCTCCCTATCTCTGTAACCTCCTCCAGACCCTACACCCCTCCCTATCACTGAAATCTCCTCCAGCCGCTACACCGCTTTCTATCTCTGTAACACCCTCCAGCCTCACATCACTCCCTATTTCTGTAACCTGTTCCAGCCCCTACACCTTTCCCTATCTCTGTAACCTCCTCCAGCCCCTACACCACTCCGTCTCTCTATAACCTCCTCCAGCCCCTACACCTCTCCCTATCTCTGTAACATCCTCCAGCCGCTACACCCTTCCCTATCTCTGTAACTTCCTCCAGGCCCTACACCCCTCCCTTTCTCTGTAACCTCCTCCAGCCCCTACAACCCTCCCTATCACTGTAACATCTTATCTCTGTAACCTCCTCCAGCCCCTACAACCCTCCATATTTATGTAACTCCCTCCCTATCTCTGTAAACCCCTCCAGATTCTCATCCCTCCCTTTCTCTGCAACCTCCTCCAGCCCATACACCCCTCCCTGTCTGTGTAACCTCCTCCAGCCCCTACACCCTTCCCTTTCTCTGTAACCTCCTCCAGATCCTCCACCCCTCCCTATGTCTGTAAGCTCCTCCAGACCTTACACACCTCCCTATCTCTGTAAACTCCTCCAGCCTCTACACCCCTCCCTCTCTCTGTAACCTCCTCCAGCCCCTACACCACTCCCTATCTCTGTAACCTCCTCTGGTTCCTACACCCCTCCCCATCTCTGTAACCACCTCCAGCTCCTACACACCTCCTTATCTCTGTATCTCCCTCTCTATCTCTGTAATTTCCTATCTCTGTAACCCCCTCCAGCACACACACCCCTCCCTAACTCTGTAACCTCCTCCGGCTCCTACACCTCTCATTTCTGTCTAAACTCCTCCAGCCTCTCACCCCTCCCTATCTCGGTAACCTCCTCCAGCCCCTACACCCCTCCATATCTCTGTAACCTCCTGCAGCCCCTCAACCCTCCCTATCTCTGTAACCTCCTACAGCCTGTACACCCCGCCCTATGTCTGTAACCTCCTCCAGCCCCTACATGCCTCCCTATCTCAGTAAATTCCTCCAGCCCCTACACCCTTCCCTGTCTCTGTAACCTCCTCCAGCCCCTACACCCTTCCCTATCTCTGTAACTTCCTCCAGGCCCTGCACCCCTCCCTGTCTCTGTAACCTCCTCCAGCCCCTACAACCCTCCCTATCACTGTAACATCTTATCTCTGTAACCTCCTCCAGCCCCAACAACCCTCCGTATTTATGTAACTCCCTCCCTATCTCTGTAAACCCCTCCAGATTCTCATCCCTCCCTTTCTCTGCAACATCCTCCAGCCCATACACTCCTCCCTGTCTGTGTAACCTCCTCCAGCCCCTACACCCTTCCCTTTCTCTGTAACCTCCTCCAGATCCTCCACCCCTCCCTATGTCTGTAAGCTCCTCCAGACCCTACACCCCTCCCTATCTCTGTAAACTCCTCCAGCCTCTACACCACTCCCTATCTCTGTAACCTCCTCTGGTTCCTACACCCCTCCCCATCTCTGTAACCACCTCCAGAACCTACACACCTGCTTATCTCTGTATCTCCCTCTCTATCTCTGTAATTTCCTATCTCTGTAAGCCCCTCCAGGACACACACCCCTCCCTAACTCTGTAACCTCCTCCGGCTCCTAAACCTCTCACTATCTGTCTAAACTCCTCCAGCCTCTCACCCCTCCCTATCTCGGTAACCTCCTCCAGCCCCTACACCCCTCCATATCTCTGTAACCTCCTGCAGCCCCTCAACCCTCCCTATCTCTGTAACCTCCGACAGCCTCTACACCCCGCCCTATGTCTGTAACCTCCTCCAGCACCTACATGCCTCCCTATCTCAGTAAATTCCTCCAGCCCCTACACCATTCCCTGTCTCTGTAACCTCCTCCAGCCCCTACACCCCTCCCTATCTCTGTAACCTCCACAAGCACCTACACCCCTCTCTATCTCTGTAACCCCCTCCAGCCTCTCTTCCCTCCCTATCTCTGTAACCTCCTCCAGTCCCTACACCCCTCCCTATCCATGTAACCTCCTCCAGCCTCTAACCTCCTCATCTCTGTAACACCCTCCCCATCTCTGTAACCTGCAACAGCCTCCCATCCCGCCCTATCTCTGTAAACTCCTCCAGCCTCTCATCACTCCCTATCACTGTAACCTCCTCCAGCCCCTACACATCTCCCTATTTCTGTAACCTCCTCCATCCCCTACACCCCTCACTATCTCTGTAACAACCTCCAGCCCCTGCACCACTCCCTATCTCTGTAACCTCCTCTGGCTCCTACACGCCTGACTATCTCTGTAACCTCCTTCGGCCCATACACCCCTCCCTATCTCTACAACCTCCTCCAGCCCCCACAATCCTCACGATCCATGTAACCTCCTACAGCCTCTACACCCCTTCCTACTCTGTAACTTCCTCCAGCCCCTACAACCCTCCCTATCTCTGTAACTTCCTATCTCAGTAACATCCTCCAGCCCCTACAACCCTCCCTATTTCTGTAACTCCCTCCCTATCTCTGTTACCCCCACCATTCTCTCATCCCTCCCTATCTCTGTAAATTCCTCCAGTCCCTACGCTACTCCCTATCCTTGTAAACTCCTCCAACCCCTACACCCCTCCCTATCTCTGTAACCTCCTCCAGCCTCTCAACCACCATCTCTGTAACTACCGCCCCATCTCTGTAACTTGCACCAGACTCCCATCCCTCCCTATATCTGTAACCTCCTCCAGCCCCTACACCTCTCCCTTGCTGTGTAACCTCCTCCAGCTCTACACGCTTCCCTATCTCTGTAACCGCCTCCAGCCTCTCATCGCTCCCTATCTCTGTAACCTCCTGCAGCCCCTACACCCCTCCCTATCTCTCTAACCTCCTCCAGCCCCTACACCTCCCCCAATCTCTGTAACCTCCTCCAGTCCCTACACGCCTCCCGATCTCTGTAAAATCCTCCAGCCTCTCACCCCTCCATCTGTGTAACTAACTCCCCAGCTCTGTAACCCGCACCAGCCTCCCATCCCTCCCTATCTCTGTTTCCACCTCCAGCCCCTACACCCCACCCTATCTCTGCAACCACCTCCAGCCCCTATACCCCTCCATATCTCTGTAACCTCCTCCAGCCCCTACACCTCTCCCTATCTCTGTAAGCCCCTCCAGGCTCTCATCCCTCCCTATCTATGTAAACACCTACAGCCCCAACAGCTCTCCCTATCTCTGTAAAGTCCTCCAGCCCCTCCACACTTCCCTATTTCTGTAACTTCCTCCAGCCCCTACACCCCTCCCTATCTCTGTAACCTCCTCCAGCCCCTACAACACTCCCTATCACTGTAACTTCTTATCTCTGTAACCTCCTCCAGCCCCTACAACCTTCCATATTTCTGTAAATACCTCCCTATCTCTGTAACCCCCTCCAGATTCTCATCCCTCACTTTCTCTGTAACCTCATCCAGCCCATACACCCCTCCCTGTCTGTGTAACCTCCTCCAGCCCCTACACCCTTACCTTTCTCTGTAACCTCCTCCAGACCCTACACCCCACCCTATCTCTGAAATCTCCTCCAGCCGCTACACCGCTTTCTATCTCTGTAACACCCTCCAGCCTCACATCACTCCCTATTTCTGTAACCTGCTCCAGCCCCTACACCTCTCCCTATCTCTGTAACCTCCTCCAGCCCCTACACGCCTCCCTATCTCTGTAAGCTCCTCCAGCCCCTACAGCCCTCCCTATCTCTTTAACCTCCTCCAGCCCCTGGAACCCTCACGATCTCTGTAACTTCCTCCAGCCCCTACAACCCTCCCTATCTCTGTAACTTCCTATCTCAGTAACATCCTCCAGCCCCTACAACCCTCCCTATTTCTGTAACTCCCTCCCTATCTCTGTTACCCCCACCATTCTCTCATCCCTCCCTATCTCTGTAAATTCCTCCAGTCCCTACGCTACTCCCTATCCTTGTAAACTCCTCCAACCCCTACACCCCTCCCTATCTCTGTAACCTCCTCCAGCCTCTCAACCACCATCTCTGTAACTACCGCCCCATCTCTGTAACTTGCACCAGACTCCCATCCCTCCCTATATCTGTAACCTCCTCCAGCCCCTACACCTCTCCCTTGCTGTGTAACCTCCTCCAGCTCTACACGCTTCCCTATCTCTGTAACCGCCTCCAGCCTCTCATCGCTCCCTATCTCTGTAACCTCCTGCAGCCCCTACACCCCTCCCTATCTCTCTAACCTCCTCCAGCCCCTACACCTCCCCAAATCTCTGTAACCTCCTCCAGTCCCTACACGCCTCCCGATCTCTGTAAAATCCTCCAGCCTCTCACCCCACCATCTGTGTAACTACCTCCCCAGCTCTGTAACCCGCACCAGCCTCCCATCCCTCCCTATCTCTGTTTCCACCTCCAGCCCCTACACCCCACCCTATCTCTGCAACCACCTCCAGCCCCTATACCCCTCCATATCTCTGTAACCTCCTCCAGCCCCTACACCTCTCCCTATCTCTGTAAGCCCCTCCAGGCTCTCATCCCTCCCTATCTATGTAAACACCTACAGCCCCAACAGCTCTCCCTATCTCTGTAAAGTCCTCCAGCCCCTCCACACTTCCCTATTTCTGTAACTTCCTCCAGCCCCTACACCCCTCCCTATCTCTGTAACCTCCTCCAGCCCCTACAACACTCCCTATCACTGTAACTTCTTATCTCTGTAACCTCCTCCAGCCCCTACAACCTTCCATATTTCTGTAAATACCTCCCTATCTCTGTAACCCCCTCCAGATTCTCATCCCTCACTTTCTCTGTAACCTCATCCAGCCCATACACCCCTCCCTGTCTGTGTAACCTCCTCCAGCCCCTACACCCTTACCTTTCTCTGTAACCTCCTCCAGACCCTACACCCCCCCCTATCTCTGAAATCTCCTCCAGCCGCTACACCGCTTTCTATCTCTGTAACACCCTCCAGCCTCACATCACTCCCTATTTCTGTAACCTGCTCCAGCCCCTACACCTCTGCCTATCTCTGTAACCTCCTCCAGCCCCTACACGCCTCCCTATCTCTGTAAGCTCCTCCAGCCCCTACAGCCCTCCCTATCTCTTTAACCTCCTCCAGCCCCTGGAACCCTCACGATCTCTGTAACTTCCTACAGCCCCTACACCCCTCCCTTTCTCTGTAACCTCCTCCAGCCCATACACCCCTCCCTGTATATGTAACCTCCTCCAGCCCCTACACCCTTCCCTTTCTCTGCAACCTCCACCAGCCCCTACACCCCTCCCTATCTCTGTAACCTCCTCCAGACCCTACACCCCTCCATAACTCTGTAACCTCCTCCAGCTCCTACACCTTTTCCTACTCTATTATCTCCTCCATCCCCTACACACCTCCCGATCTCTGAAATCTCCTCCAGCCGCTACACCGCTTTCTATCTCTGTAACACCCTCCAGCCTCACATCACTCCCTATTTCTGTAACCTGCTCCAGCCCCTACACCTCTCCCTATCTCTGTAACCTCCTCCAGCCCCTACACCACTCCCTCTCTCTATAACCTCCTCCAGCCCCTACACCCCTCCCTATCTCTGTAACCTCCTCCAGCCCCTCCAACTCTCCCCATCTCTGTAACCTCCTCCAGCCCCTACACCCTTCCCTATCTCTGTAACGTCCTCCAGCCCCTACACCCCTCCCTATCTCTGTAACCTCCTCCAGCCCCTAAAACCCTCCCTATCACTGTAACTTCTTATCTCTGTAAACTCCTCCAGCCCCTACAACCCTCCGTATTTCCGTAACTCCCTCCCTATCTCTGTAACCCCCTCCAGATTCTCATCCCTCCCTTTCTCTGTAACCTCCTCCAGCCCATACACACCTCCCTGTCTG
The DNA here is from genome assembly GCA_026770705.1 of Isurus oxyrinchus. Taxonomy (NCBI): domain Eukaryota; kingdom Metazoa; phylum Chordata; class Chondrichthyes; order Lamniformes; family Lamnidae; genus Isurus; species Isurus oxyrinchus. The sequence goes on from JANJGN010001011.1 coordinate 75,351, forward strand.
TGTAACCTCCTCCAGCCCCTACACCCCTCCATAACTCTGTAAACTCCTCTAGCCCCTACACCCCTCCCTACCTCTGTAACCTCCTCCAGCCTCTACACCCCTCCCTCTCTCTGTAACCTCCTCCAGCCCCTACACCACTCCCTATCTCTGTAACCTCCTCTGGTTCCTACACCCCTCCCCATCTCTGTAACCTCCTCCAGCTCCTACACACCTCCTTATCTCTGTAACTCACTCTCTATCTCTGTAATTTCCTATCTCTGTAAACCCCTCCAGCAAACACACCCCTCCCTAACTCTGTAACCTCCTCCGGCTCCTACACCTCTCCCTATCTCTCTAAACTCCTCCAGCCTCTCACACCACCCTATCTCGGTAACCTCCTCCAGCCCCTACACCACTCCCTATCTCTGTAACCTCCACCAGCCCCTACAACCTTCCCTATCTCTGTAACCTCCTCCAGACCCTACACCCCTCCCTATCTCTGAAATCTCCTCCAGCCGCTACACCGCTTTCTATCTCTGTAACACCCTCCAGCCTCACATCACTCCCTATTTCTGTAACCTGCTCCAGCCCCTACACCTCTCCTTATCTCTGTAACCTCCTCCAGCCCCTCCACGCCTCCCTATCTCTGTAAGCTCCTCCAGCCCCTACAGCCCTCCCTATCACTGCAACGTCTTATCTCGGTAACCTCCTCCAATACCTACAACCCTCCCTATCACTGTAACATCTTATCTCTGTAACCTGCTCCAGTCCCTACAACCCTCCGTATTTATGTAACTCCCTCCCTATCTCTGTAAACCCCTCCAGATTCTCATCCCTCCCTTTCTCTGCAACATCCTCCAGCCCATACACTCCTCCCTGTCTGTGTAACCTCCTCCAGCCCCTACACCCTTCCCTTTCTCTGTAACCTCCTCCAGATCCTCCACCCCTCCCTATGTCTGTAAGCTCCTCCAGACCCTACACCCCTCCCTATCTCTGAAATCTCCTCCAGCCCCTACACCGCGTTCTATTTCTGTAACACCCTCCAGCCTCTCATCACTCCCTATTTCTGTAACCTCCTCCAGACCCTACACCACTCCCTATCTCTCTAATCTCCTCTGGTTCCTACACCCCTCCCCATCTCTGTAACCTCCTCCAGCTCCTACACACCTCCTTATCTCTGTAACTCCCTCTCTATCTCTGTAATTTCCTATCTCTGTAACCCCCTCCAGCACACACACCCCTCCCTAACACTGTAACCTCCTCCGGCTCCTACACATCTCCCTATCTCTCTAAACTCCTCCAGCCTCTCACCCCTCCCTATCTCGGTAACCTCCTCCAGCCCCTACACCCCTCCATATCTCTGTAACCTCCTGCAGCCCCACACCCCTCCCTATCTCTGTAACCTCCTACAGCCTCTATACCCCGCCCTATGTCTGTAACCTCCTCCGGCGCCTACATGCCTCCCTATCTCAGTAACTTCCTCCAGCCCCTACACCCTTCCCTGTCTCTGTAACCTCCTCCAGCCCCTACACCCCTCCCTATCTCTGTAACCTCTACCAGCACCTACACCCCTCTCTATCTCTGTAACCCCCTCCAGCCTCTCATCCCTCCCTATCTCTGTAACCTCCTCCAGTCCCTACACCCCTCCCTATCCATGTAACCTCCTCCAGCCTCTAACCTCCCCATCTATGTAACACCTTCCCCATCTCTGTAACCTGCAACAGCCTCCCATCCCTCCCTATCTCTGTAAACTCCTCCAGCCTCTCATCACTCCCTATTTCTGTAACCTCCTCCAGCCCCAACACCTCTCCCTATTTCAGTAACCACCTCCAGCCCCTACACCTCTCCCTATCACTGTAACCTCCTCCTGCCCCTACACCTCTCCCTATTTCTGTAAACTCCTCCGGCCCCTACACCTCTCCCTATCTCTGTAACCTCCTCCATCCCCTACAACCCTCACTAACTCTGTAACAACCTCCAGCCCCTGCACCACTCCCTATCTCTGTAACCTCCTCTGGCTCCTACACGCCTGCCTATCTCTGAAACCTCCTCCGGCCCCTGCACCACTCCCTATCTCTGTAACCTCTTCTGGCTCTTACACCCCTCCCTATCTCTGTAACCTCCTCCAGCCCCTACACCCCTCCCTATCTCTGTAACATCCTCCAGCCCATACATCCCTCCCTATCTCTCTAACTTCCTATCTCAGTAACCTCCTCCAGCCCATACAACCCTCCCTATTTCTGTAAATGCCTCCCTATCTCTGTAACCCCCTCCATTTTCTCATCCCTACATATCCCTGTTACCTCTTCCAACCCCTACAGCCCTCCCTATCTCTGTAACCACCTCCAGCCCGTACACCCCTTCCTGTCTCTTTAAACTCCTCCAGCCCCTACACCCCTCCCGATCTCTGAAACCTCCTCATGCCTGTACACCCATCCCTATCTCAGTAACCTCCTCCAGCCCCTACACCCCTCCCTATCTCTGTAAGCGTCGCCAGCCCCTACACCACTCCCAGCTCTGTAACCTCCTCTGGGTCCTACACACGTCCTTTTCTCTGTAACTCCCTCTCTATCTCTGTAACTTCCAATCTCTGTAACCTCCTCCAACCTCTCACCCCTCCCTATCTCCGTAACCTGCTCCAGTCCCTACACAACTCCCTATCGCTGTAACTCCATCCCTTTCTCTGTAACCCCCTCCAATCTCTCATCCCTCCCTATCTCTGTAACCTCATCGAGCCCATACACCCCTCCCTATCAGTGTAAAACCCTCGATGCCCTACACCCTTCCCTACATCTGTAAACTCCTCCAGCCACTACACCCCTCCCAATCTCTGTAAGCTCCTCCAGCCCCTACAGCCCTTTCTTTCTGTGTAACCCCCTCCAGCCTCTCATCCATCCCTATCTCTGTAACCTCCTCCAGTCACTACAGCCCTCCCTATCTCTGTAACCTCCTCCAGCCTCTCAACCCCCCATCTCTGTAACTCCCTTCCTATCTCTGTAAACCGCACCAGCCTCCCATCCCACGCTATCTCTGTAACCTCCTCCAGCCTCTCATCGCTCCCTATTTCTGTAACCTCCTCCAGCCCCTACACCCCTCCTTATCTCTGTAACCTCCTCCAGCACCTGCACCCCTCCCTATCTCTGTAACCTCCTCCAGTCCCTACACCTCTCCCTATCTCTGTAACCTCCTCCAGCCCCTACACCGCTTTCTATCTCTGTAACCTCCTCCAGCCCCTACACCCTTCCCTATCTCTGTAACCTCCTCCAGCCCCTACACCACTCCCTATCTCTATAACCTCCTCCAGCCTCTCATCACTCCCTATTTCTGTAACCTCCTCCAGCCCCTACACCACTCCCTATCTCTATAACCTCCTCCAGCCCCTACACCACTCCCTATCTCTGTAACCTCCTCCAGCCCCTACACCCTTCCCTATCTCTGTAACTTCCTCCAGCCCCCACACCCACCCTATCTCTGTAACCTCCTCCAGCACCTACGACCCTCCCTATCACTGTAACTTCTTATCTCTGTATTCTCCTCCAGCCCCTACAACCCTCCGTATTTCTGTAACTCCCTCCCTATCTCTATAACCCCCTCCAGATTCTCATCCCTCCCTTTCTCTGTAACCTCCTCTAGCCCATACACACCTCCCTGTCCGTGTAACCGCCTCCAGCCCCTACACCCTTCCCTTTCTCTGTAACCTCCTCTAGCCCCTACACCCCTCCCTATCTCTGTAACCTCCTCCAGCCCCTACACCCCTCCATAACTCTGTAACCTTCTCCAGCTCCTACACCCCTTCCTACTCTGTAAACTCCTCCAGCCCCTACACCACTCCCAATCTCTGTAACCTCCTCCAGTCCCTACACCCCTCCATAACTCTGTAACCTCCTCCAGCTCCTACACCCCTTCCTACTCTGTAAACTCCTCCAGCTCCTACACGCCTCCCTATCTCTGAAACCTCCTCATGCCCGTACACCCCTCCCTATCTCAGTAACCTCCTCCAGCCCCTACACCTCTCCCAGCTCTGTAACCTCCTCTGGGTCCTACACCCCTCCCCATCTCTGTAACCTCCTCCAGCTCCTACGCACGTCCTTTTCTCTGTAACTCCCTCTCTATCTCTGTAACTTCCTATCTCTGTAACCTCCTCCAGCCTCTCACCCCTCCCTATCTCCGTAACCTGCTCCAGTCCCTACACAATGCCCTATCTCTGTAACTTCATTCCCTTTCTCTGTAACCCCCTCCAATCTCTCATCCCTCCCTATCTCTGTAACCTCATTGAGCCCATACACCCCTCCCTGTCTGTGTAACGTCCTCCATGCCCTACACCCTTCCCTACCTCTGTAACCTCCTCCAGCCACTACACCCCTCCCTATCTCTGTAAGCTCCTCCAGCCCCTACAGCCCTCCCTATCTCTGTAACCTCCTCCAGGCCCTGGAACCCTCACTATCTCTGTAACCTGCTCCAGCCCCTACAGCTCTCCCTATCTCTGCAAACTCCTCCAGCCCCTACACACTTCCCTATCTCTGTAACTTCCTCCATCCCCTACACCGCTCCCGATCTCTGAAATCTCCTCCAGCCGCTACACCGCTTTCTATCTCTGTAACACCCTCCAGCCTCACATCACTCCCTATTTCTGTAACCTGCTCCAGCCCCTACACCTCTCCCTATCTCTGTAACCTCCTCCAGCCCCTACACCACTCCCTCTCTCTATAACCTCCTCCAGCCCCTACACCCCTCCCTATCTCTGTAACCTCCTCCAGCCCCTCCAACTCTCCCTATCTCTGTAACCTCCTCCAGCCCCTACACCCTTCCCTATCTCTGTAACGTCCTCCAGCCCCTACACCCCTCCCTATCTCTGTAACCTCCTCCAGCCCCTAAAACCCTCCCTATCACTGTAACTTCTTATCTCTGTAAACTCCTCCAGCCCCTACAACCCTCCGTATTTCTGTAACTCCCTCCCTATCTCTGTAACCCCCTCCAGATTCTCATCCCTCCCTTTCTCTGTAACCTCCTCCAGCCCATACACACCTCCCTGTCTGTGTAACCTCCTCCAGCCCCTACACCCCTCCATAACTCTGTAAACTCCTCTAGCCCCTACACCCCTCCCTACCTCTGTAACCTCCTCCAGCCTCTACACCCCTCCCTCTCTCTGTAACCTCCTCCAGCCCCTACACCACTCCCTATCTCTGTAACCTCCTCTGGTTCCTACACCCCTCCCCATCTCTGTAACCTCCTCCAGCTCCTACACACCTCCTTATCTCTGTAACTCACTCTCTATCTCTGTAATTTCCTATCTCTGTAAACCCCTCCAGCAAACACACCCCTCCCTAACTCTGTAACCTCCTCCGGCTCCTACACCTCTCCCTATCTCTCTAAACTCCTCCAGCCTCTCACACCACCCTATCTCGGTAACCTCCTCCAGCCCCTACACCACTCCCTATCTCTGTAACCTCCACCAGCCCCTACAACCTTCCCTATCTCTGTAACCTCCTCCAGACCCTACACCCCTCCCTATCTCTGAAATCTCCTCCAGCCCCTACACCGCGTTCTATTTCTGTAACACCCTCCAGCCTCACATCACTCCCTATTTCTGTAACCTGCTCCAGCCCCTACACCTCTCCTTATCTCTGTAACCTCCTCCAGCCCCTCCACGCCTCCCTATCTCTGTAAGCTCCTCCAGCCCCTACAGCCCTCCCTATCACTGCAACGTCTTATCTCTGTAACCTCCTCCAATATCTACAACCCTCCGTATTTCTGTAACTCCCTCCCTATCTCTGTAACCCCATCCAGATTCACATCCCTCCCTTTCTCTGTAACCTCCTCCAGCCCATACACCCCTCCCTGTCTGTGTAACCTCCTCCAGCCCCTACACCCCTCCCTTTCTCTGTAACCTCGTCCAGCCCCTGCACCCCTCCATAACTCTGTAAACTCCTACAGCCCTACACCCCTCCCTATCTCTGTAACCTCCTCCAGCCTCTACACCCCTCCCTCTCTCTGTAACCTCCTCCAGACCCTACACCACTCCCTATCTCTCTAACCTCCTCTGGTTCCTACACCCCTCCCCATCTCTGTAACCTCCTCCAGCTCCTACACACCTCCTTATCTCTGTAACTCCCTCTCTATCTCTGTAATTTCCTATCTCTGTAACCCCCTCCAGCACACACACCCCTCCCTAACACTGTAACCTCCTCCGGCTCCTACACATCTCCCTATCTCTCTAAACTCCTCCAGCCTCTCACCCCTCCCTATCTCGGTAACCTCCTCCAGCCCCTACACCCCTCCATATCTCTGTAACCTCCTGCAGCCCCACACCCCTCCCTATCTCTGTAACCTCCTACAGCCTCTACACCCCGCCCTATGTCTGTAACCTCCTCCGGCGCCTACATGCCTCCCTATCTCAGTAACTTCCTCCAGCCCCTACACCCTTCCCTGTCTCTGTAACCTCCTCCAGCCCCTACACCCCTCCCTATCTCTGTAACCTCCACCAGCACCTACACCCCTCTCTATCTCTGTAACCCCCTCCAGCCTCTCATCCCTCCCTATCTCTGTAACCTCCTCCAGTCCCTACACCCCTCCCTATCCATGTAACCTCCTCCAGCCTCTAACCTCCCCATCTATGTAACACCTTCCCCATCTCTGTAACCTGCAACAGCCTCCCATCCCTCCCTATCTCTGTAAACTCCTCCAGCCTCTCATCACTCCCTATTTCTGTAACCTCCTCCAGCCCCAACACCTCTCCCTATTTCAGTAACCACCTCCAGCCCCTACACCTCTCCCTATCACTGTAACCTCCTCCAGCCCCTACACCTCTCCCTATTTCTGTAAACTCCTCCGACCTCTCCCTATCTCTGTAACCTCCTCCATCCCCTACACCCCTCACTAACTCTGTAACAACCTCCAGCCCCTGCACCACTCCCTATCTCTGTAACCTCCTCTGGCTCCTACACGCCTGCCTATCTCTGAAACCTCCTCCGGCCCCTGCACCACTCCCTATCTCTGTAACCTCTTCTGACTCTTACACCCCTCCCTATCTCTGTAACCTCCTCCAGCCCCTACACCCCTCCCTATCTCTGTAACATCCTCCAGCCCATACATCCCTCCCTATCTCTCTAACTTCCTATCTCAGTAACCTCCTCCAGCCCATACAACCCTCCCTATTTCTGTAAATGCCTCCCTATCTCTGTAACCCCCTCCATTTTCTCATCCCTACATATCCCTGTTACCTCTTCCAACCCCTACAGCCCTCCCTATCTCTGTAACCACCTCCAGCCCGTACACCCCTTCCTGTCTCTTTAAACTCCTCCAGCCCCTACACGCCTCCCTATCTCTGAAACCTCCTCATGCCTGTACACCCATCCCTATCTCAGTAACCTCCTCCAGCCCCTACACCCCTCCCTATCTCTGTAAGCGTCGCCAGCCCCTACACCACTCCCAGCTCTGTAACCTCCTCTGGGTCCTACACACGTACTTTTCTCTGTAACTCCCTCTCTATCTCTGTAACTTCCAATCTCTGTAACCTCCTCCAACCTCTCACCCCTCCCTATCTCCGTAACCTGCTCCAGTCCCTACACAACTCCCTATCGCTGTAACTCCATCCCTTTCTCTGTAACCCCCTCCAATCTCTCATCCCTCCCTATCTCTGTAACCTCATCGAGCCCATACACCCCTCCCTATCAGTGTAAAACCCTCGATGCCCTACACCCTTCCCTACATCTGTAAACTCCTCCAGCCACTACACCCCTCCCAATCTCTGTAAGCTCCTCCATCCCCTACAGCCCTTTCTTTCTCTGTAACCCCCTCCAGCCTCTCATCCCTCCCTATCTCTGTAACCTCCTCCAGTCACTACAGCCCTCCCTATCTCTGTAACCTCCTCCAGCCTCTCAACCCCCCATCTCTGTAACTCCCTTCCTATCTCTGTAAACCGCACCAGCCTCCCATCCAACGCTATCTCTGTAACCTCCTCCAGCCTCTCATCGCTCCCTATTTCTGTAACCTCCTCCAGCCCCTACACCCCTCCTTATCTCAGTAACCTCCTCCTGCCACTACACCCCTCCCTATCTCACCTCCTCCAGCACCTGCACCCCTCCCTATCTCTGTAACCTCCTCCAGTCCCTACACCTCTCCCTATCTCTGTAACTCCCTCCCTATCTCTGTTACCCCCACCATCCTCTCATCCCTCCCTATCTCTGTAAACTCCTCCAGTCCCTACGCTTCTCCCTATCCTTGTAAACTCCTCCAACCCCTACACCCCTCCCTATCTCTGTAACCTCCTCCAGCCCCTACACCCCTCCGTATCTCTATAACCTCCTCCAGCCTCTCATCACTCCCTATTTCTGTAACCTCCTCCAGCCCCTACACCACTCCCTATCTCTATAACCTCCTCCAGCCCCTACACCCTTCCCTATCTCTGTAACTTCCTCCAGCCCCTACACCCCTCCCTATCACTGTAACCTCCTCCAGCACCTACGACCCTCCCTATCACTGTAACTTCTTATCTCTGTATTCTCCTCCAGACCCTACAACCCTCCGTATTTCTGTAACTCCCTCCCTATCTCTATAACCCCCTCCAGATTCTCATCCCTCCCTTTCTCTGTAACCTCCTCCAGCCCATACACACCTCCCTGTCCGTGTAACCGCCTCCAGCCCCTACACCCTTCCCTTTCTCTGTAACCTCCTCTAGCCCCTACACCCTTCCCTATCTCTGTAACCTCCTCCAGCCCCTACACCCCTCCATAACTCTGTAACCTCCTCCAGCTCCTACACCCCTTCAAACTCTGTAAACTCCTCCAGCCCCCACACGCCTCCCTATCTCTGAAACCTCCTCATGCCCGTACACCCCTCCCTATCTCAGTAACCTCCTCCAGCCCCTACACCTCTCCCAGCTCTGTAACCTCCTCTGGGTCCTACACCCCTCCCCATCTCTGTAACCTCCTCCAGCTCCTACGCACGTCCTTTTCTCTGTAACTCCCTCTCTATCTCTGTAACTTCCTATCTCTGTAACCTCCTCCAGCCTCTCACCCCTCCCTATCTCCGTAAACTGCTCCTGTCCCTACACAACGCCCTATCTCTGTAACTTCATTCCCTTTCTCTTTAACCCCCTCCAATCTCTCATCCCTCCCTATCTCTGTAACCTCATTGAGCCCATACACTCCTCCCAGTCTGTGTAACCTCCTCCATGCCCTACACCCTTCCCTACCTCTGTAACCTCCTCCAGCCACTACACCGCTCCCTATCTCTGTAAGCTCCTCCAGCCCCTACAGCCCTCCATATCTCTGTAACCTCCTCCAGGCCCTGGAACCCTCACTATCTCTGTAACCTGCTCCAGCCCCTACAGCTCTCCCTATCTCTGCAAACTCCTCCAGCCCCTACACACTTCCCTATCTCTGTAACTTCCTCCAGCCCCTACACCCCTCCCTATCTCTGTAACCTCCTCCAGCCCCTACAACCCTCCCTATCAATGTAACTTCTTATCTCTGTAACCTCCTCCAGCCCCTACAACCCTCCGTATTTCTGTAAATACCTCCCTATCTCTGTAACCCCCTCCAGATTCTCATCCCTCCCTTTCTCTGTAACCTCATCCAGCCCATACACCCCTCCCTGTCTGTGTAACCTCATCCAGCCCCTGCACCCTTCCCTTTCTCTGTAACCTCCTCCAGCCCCTACACCCCTCCCTATCTCTGAAATCTCCTCCAGCCGCTACACCGCTTTCTATCTCTGTAACACCCTCCAGCCTCACATCACTCCCTATTTCTGTAACCTGCTCCAGCCCCTACACCTCTCCCTATCTCTGTAACCTCCTCCAGCCCCTACACCCCTCCCAATCTCTGTAAGCTCCTCCAGCCCCTCCAGCCCTCCCTATCTCTTTAACCTCCTCCAGCCCCTGGAACCCTCACTATCTCTGTAACTTCCTCCAGCCCCTACACCCCTCCCTATCTCTGTAACCTCCTCCAGCCCCTACAACCCTCCGTATTTCTGTAAATCCCTCCCTATCTCTGTAACCCCCACCAGATTCTCATCCCTCCCTTTCTCTGTAACCTCCTACAGCCCATACACCCCTCCCTGTCTGTGTAACCTCCACCAGCCCCTACACCCCTCCCTATCTCTGTAACCTCCTCCAGACCCTACACCCCTCCATAACTCTGTAACCTCCTCCAGTTCCTACACCCGTTCCTACTCTGTAACCTCCTCCAGACCCTACACCCCTCCCAATCTCTGAAATCTCCTCCAGCCGCTACACCGCTTTCTATCTCTGTAACACCCTCCAGCCTCACATCACTCCCTATTTCTGTAACCTGCTCCAGCCCCTACACCTCTCCCTATCTCTGTAACCTCCTCCAGCCCCTACACCTCTCCCTATCTCTGTAAACTCCTCCAGCCCCTACACCTCTCCCTATCTCTGTAACCTCCTCCAGCCCCTAAACCTCTCCCTATCTCTGTAACCTCCTCCAGCCCCTACACGCTTCCCTATCTCTGTAACCTCCTCCAGCCCCTACAACCCTCCGTATTTCTGTAACTCCAACCCTATCTCTGTAACCCCCTCCAGATTCTCATCCCTCCCTTTCTCTGCAACCTCCTCCAGCCCCTACATCCCTCCCTGTCTGTGTAACCTCCTCCAGCCCCTACACCCCTCCCTATCTCTGTAAGCTCCTCCAGCCCCTACACCCCTCCATAACTCTGTAAACTCCTCTAGCCCCTACACCCCTCCCTATCTCTGTAACTTCCTCCAGCCTCTACACTCCTCCCTCTCTCTGTAACCTCCTCCAGCCCCAACACCACTCCCTATCTCTGTAACCTCCTCTGGTTCCTACACCCCTCCCTATCTCTGTAACCTCCTCCAGCTCCTATACACCTCCTTATCTCTGTAACTCACTCTCTATCTCTTTAATTTCCAATCTCTGTAACCCCCTCCAGCACACACACCCCTCCCTAACACTAACCTCCTCCGGCTCCTACACCTCTCCCTATCTCTCTAAACTTCTCCAGCCTCTCACCCCTCCCTATCTCGGTAACCTCCTCCAGCCCCTACACCCCTCCATATCTCTGTAACCTCCTGCAGCCCCACACCCCTCCCTATCTCTGTAACCTCCTACAGCCTGTACACCCCGCCCTATGTCTGTAACCTCCTCCAGCACCTACATGCCTACCTATCTCAGTAACGTCCTCCAGCCCCTACACCCTTCCTTGTATCTGTTAGCTCCTCCAGCCCCTACACCCCTCCCTATCTCTGTAACCTCCACCAGCACCTACACCCCTCTCTATCTCTGTAACCCGCTCCAGCCTCTCATCCCTCCCTATCTCTGTAACCTCCTCCAGTCCCTACACCCCTCCCTATCCATGTAACCTCCTCCAGCCTCTAACCTCCCCATCTCTGTAACACCCTCCCTATCTCTGTAACCTGCAACAGCCTCCCATCCCTCCATATCTCTGTAAACTCCTCCAGCCTCTCATCACTCCCTATTTCTGTAACCTCCTCCAGCCCCTACACCTCTCCCTATTTCAGTAACCTCCTCCAGCCTCTACACCTCTCCCTATCACTGTAACCTCCTCCAGCCCCTACACCTCTCCCTATCTCTGTAACCTCCTCCATCCCCTACACCCCTCACTTTCTCTGTAACAACCTCCAGCCCCTGCACCACTCCCTATCTCTGTAACCTCCTCTGGCTCCTACACGCCTGCCTATCTCTGTAACCTCCTCCGGCCCCTGCACCACTCCCTATCTCTGTAACCTCTTCTGGCTCTTACACCCCTCCCTATCTCTCCAACCTCCTCCAGCCCCCACAATCCTCACTATCTCTGTAACCTCCTACAGCCTCTACACCCCTTCCTACTCTGTAACTTCCTCCAGCCCCTACAACACTCCCTATCTCTGTAACTCCCTCCCTATCTCTGTTACCCCCACCATCCTCTCATCCCTCCCTATCTCTGTAAACTCCTCCAGTCCCTACGCTTCTCGCTATCCTTGTAAACTCCTCCAACCCCTACACCCCTCCCTATCTCTGTAACCTCCTCCAGCCTCTCAACCCCCATCTCTGTAACTACCGCCCCATCTCTGTACCTTGCACCAGACTCCCATCCCTCCCTATATCTGTAACCTCCTCCAGCCCCTACACCTCCACCTTGCTGTGTAACCTCCTCCAGCTCTACACGCTTCCCTATCTCTGTAACCGCCTCCAGCCTCCCATCGTTCCCTATCTCTGTAACCGCTTCCAGCCCCTACACCCCTACCTATCTCTCTAACCTCCTCCAGCCCCTACACCTCCCCAAATCTCTGTAACCTCCTCCAGTCCCTACACACCTCCCGATCTCTGTAAACTCCTCCAGCCTCTCACCCCTCCATCTGTGTAACTACCTCCCCAGCTCTGTAACCCGCACCAGCCTCCCATCCCTCCCTATCTCTGTTTCCTCCTCCAGCCCCTACACCCCACCCTATCTCTGCAACCACCTCCAGCCCCTATGCCCCTCCATATCTCTGTAACCTCCTCCAGCCCCTACACCTCTCCCTATCTCTGTAACCCCCTCCAGTCTCTCATCCCTCCCAATCTCTGTAAACACCTACAGCCCCTACACCCCTCCCTATCACTGTAACCTCCACCAGCCCCTACACCCCTCCCTTTCTCTGTAACCCCCTCCAGCCCCTACACAACTCCCTATCTCTGTAACCTCCTCCACCCGCAACACCCCTCCCAATCGCTGTAACCACCTCCAGCCCCTGCATCCCTCACTATCTCTGTAATCTCCATCAGTCCCTACACCCCTCCCTATCTCTGTAACCTCCTCCAGCTCCTACAACCCTTCCTACTCTGTAACCTCCTCCAGCCCCTACAACCCTCCCTATCTCTGTAACCTCCTCCAGCCCCTCCACCCCTCCCTATCTGTGTAACCTCCTCCAGCCCCTACACCCCTCCCTATCTCTGTAACCTCCTCCAGCTCCTACATCCCTTCCTACCCTGTAACTTCCTCCAGCCCGTACAACCCTCCCTATCTCTGTAACTTCCTATCTCAGTAACCTCCTCCATCCCCTACAGCCCTCCCTATCTCGGTAACCTCCTCCAGCCCCTGCACCACTCCCTATCTCTGTAACCTCCTCTGGCTCCTACACGCCTGCCTATCTCTGTAACCTCCTCCGGCCCCTGCACCACTCCCTATCTCTGTAACCTCTTCTGGCTCTTACACCCCTCCCTATCTCTACAACCTCCTCCAGCCCCCACAATCCTCACTATCTCTGTATCCTCCTACAGCCTCTACACCCCTTCCTACTCTGTAACTTCCTCCAGCCCCTACAACACTCCCTATCTCTGTAACTCCCTCCCTATCTCTGTTACCCCCACCATCCTCTCATCCCTCCCTATCTCTGTAAACACCTCCAGTCCCTACGCTCCTCCTTATCCTTGTAAACTCCTCCAACCCCTACACCCCTCCCTATCTCTGTAACCTCCTCCAGCCTCTCAACCCCCATCTCTGTAACTACCGCCCCATCTCTGTAACTTGCACCAGACTCCCATCCCTCCCTATATCTGTAACCTCCTCCAGCCCCTACACCTCTCCCTTGCTGTGTAACCTCCTCCAGCTCTACACGCTTCCCTATCTCTGTAACCGCCTCCAGCCTCCCATCGCTCCCTATCTCTGTAAATCCTCCAGCCCCTACACCCCTCCCTATCTCTCTAACCTCCTCCAGCCCCCACACCCCTCCCTATCTCTGTAACCTCCTCCAGCCCCTACACCCCTCCCTATCTCTGTAACCTCCTCCAGCCCCTACACCTCCCCCAATCTCTGTAACCTCCTCCAGCCCCTACACCTCCCGATCTCTGTAACCTCCTCCAGCCTCTCACACCACCATCTGTGTAACTACCTCACCAGCTCTGTAACCCGCACCAGCCTCCCATCCCTCCCTATCTCTGTTTCCTCCTCCAGCCCCTACACCCCACCCGATCTCTGCAACCTCCTCCAGCCCCTATACCCCTCCATATCTCTGTATCCTCCTCCAGCCCCTACACCTCTCCCTCTCTGTAACCCCCTCCAGTCTCTCATCCCTCCCTATCTCTGTAAACACCTACAGCCCCTACACCCCTCCCTATCTCTGTAACCTCCACCAGCCCCTACACCCCTCCCTTTCTCTGTAACCCCCTCCAGCCCCTACACAACTCCCTATCTCTGTAACCTCCTCCATCCGCAACACCCCTCCCAATCTCTGTAACCTCCTCCAGCCCCTACACCCCTCCCTATCTCTGTAACCTCCTCGAGCCCCTACACCCCTCCCTATCTCTGTAACCTCCACCAGCCCCTCCACCCCTCCCTTTCTCTGTAACCCCCTCCAGCCACTACACCACTCCCTATCTCTGTAACCTCCTCCACCCGCAACACCCCTACCAATCTCTGTAACCACCTCCAGCCCCTGCATCCCTCACTATCTCTGTAACATCATCCAGCCCGTACACCTCTCCCTCTCTGTAACCCCCTCCAGTCTCTCATCCTTCCCTATCTCTGTAAACACCTACAGCCCCTACACCCCTCCCTATCTCTGTAACCTCCACCAGCCCCTACACCCCTCCCTTTCTCTGTAACCCCCTCCAGCCCCTACACAACTCCCTATCTCTGTAACCTCCTCCACCCGCAACACCCCTCCCAATCTCTGTAACCACCTCCAGCCCCTGCATCCCTCACTATCTCTGTAATCTCCATCAGTCCCTACACCCCTCCCTATCTCTGTAACCTCCTCCAGCTCCTACAACCCTTCCTACTCTGTAACCTCCTCCAGCCCCTACAACCCTCCCTATCTCTGTAACCTCCTCCAGCCCCTCCACCCCTCCCTATCTGTGTAACCTCCTCCAGCCCCTACACCCCTCCCTATCTCTGTAACCTCCTCCAGCTCCTACATCCCTTCCTACCCTGTAACTTCCTCCAGCCCGTACAACCCTCCCTATCTCTGTAACTTCCTATCGCAGTAACCTCCTCCATCCCCTACAGCCCTCCCTATCTCGGTAACCTCCTCCAGCCCCTGCACCACTCCCTATCTCTGTAACCTCCTCTGGCTCCTACACGCCTGCCTATCTCTGTAACCTCCTCCGGCCCCTGCACCACTCCCTATCTCTGTAACCTCTTCTGGCTCTTACACCCCTCCCTATCTCTACAACCTCCTCCAGCCCCCACAATCCTCACTATCTCTGTATCCTCCTACAGCCTCTACACCCCTTCCTACTCTGTAACTTCCTCCAGCCCCTACAACACTCCCTATCTCTGTAACTCCCTCCCTATCTCTGTTACCCCCACCATCCTCTCATCCCTCCCTATCTCTGTAAACACCTCCAGTCCCTACGCTCCTCCTTATCCTTGTAAACTCCTCCAACCCCTACACCCCTCCCTATCTCTGTAACCTCCTCCAGCCTCTCAACCCCCATCTCTGTAACTACCGCCCCATCTCTGTAACTTGCACCAGACTCCCATCCCTCCCTATATCTGTAACCTCCTCCAGCCCCTACACCTCTCCCTTGCTGTGTAACCTCCTCCAGCTCTACACGCTTCCCTATCTCTGTAACCGCCTCCAGCCTCCCATCGCTCCCTATCTCTGTAAATCCTCCAGCCCCTACACCCCTCCCTATCTCTCTAACCTCCTCCAGCCCCCACACCCCTCCCTATCTCTGTAACCTCCTCCAGCCCCTACACCCCTCCCTATCTCTGTAACCTCCTCCAGCCCCTACACCTCCCCCAATCTCTGTAACCTCCTCCAGCCCCGACACCTCCCGATCTCTGTAACCTCCTCCAGCCTCTCACACCACCATCTGTGTAACTACCTCACCAGCTCTGTAACCCGCACCAGCCTCCCATCCCTCCCTATCTCTGTTTCCTCCTCCAGCCCCTACACCCCACCCGATCTCTGCAACCTCCTCCAGCCCCTATACCCCTCCATATCTCTGTAACCTCCTCCAGCCCCTACACCTCTCCCTCTCTGTAACCCCCTCCAGTCTCTCATCCCTCCCTATCTCTGTAAACACCTACAGCCCCTACACCCCTCCCTATCTCTGTAACCTCCACCAGCCCCTACACCCCTCCCTTTCTCTGTAACCCCCTCCAGCCCCTACACCACTCCCTATCTCTGTAACCTCCTCCATCCGCAACACCCCTCCCAATCTCTGTAACCTCCTCCAGCCCCTACACCCCTCCCTATCTCTGTAACCTCCTCGAGCCCCTACACCCCTCCCTATCTCTGTAACCTCCACCAGCCCCTCCACCCCTCCCTTTCTCTGTAACCCCCTCCAGCCACTACACCACTCCCTATCTCTGTAACCTCCTCCACCCGCAACACCCCTACCAATCTCTGTAACCACCTCCAGCACCTGCATCCCTCACTATCTCTGTAACATCATCCAGCCCGTACACCTCTCCCTATCTCTGTAACATCCTCCAGCCCCTACACCCCTCCCCATCTCTGTAACCTCCTTCAGCCCCTGCACCCCTCCTTATTTCTATAAAATCGTCCAGCCCCTACACCCCTCCCTATCTCTGTAACCTCCTCCAGCCCCTACACCCCTCCCTATCTCTGTAACCTCCTCCAGCTCCTACACCCCTTCCTACCCTGTAACTTCCTCCAGCCCGTACAACCCTCCCTATCTCTGTAACTTCCTATCTCAGTAACCTCCTTCAGCCCCTACAACCCTCCTCATTTCTGTAACTCCCTCCCTATCTCTGTAACCCCCACCATCCTCTCATCCCGCCCTATCTCTGTAACCTCCTCCAGCCCCTTCACCCCTCCCTATCTCTATAACCTCCTCCAGTCCATACACTCCTCCCTATCCCTGTAAGCTCCTCCATCCCCTACAGCCCTCCCTATCTCGGTAACCTCCTCCAGCCCCTACACCCCTTGCTATCTCTGTAACCTCCTCATGCCCGTACACCCCTCCCTATCTCTGTAACCTCCGCCAGCCCCTACAACACTCCCTATCTCTGTAACCTCCTCTGGTTCCTACACCCCTCCCCATCTCTGGAACCTACTCCAGCTCCTACACCCCTCCCTATCTCTGTAACCTACTCCGGCTCCTACACCTCTCCCTATCTCTCTAAACTCCTCCAGCCTCTAAACCCTCCCTATCTCGGTAACCTCCTCTAGTCCCTACACCCTCCCTATCTCTGTCACCTCCTCCAGTCCCTACATCCCTCCCTATCTCTGTAAACTCCTCCAGCCTCTACACCCTTCCCTATCTCTGTAACCTCCTCCGGCTCCTAGTCCTCACCCTATCTCTGTAACCTCCTCTAGCCTGTCACCCCTCCCTATCTCTGTAACCTCCTCCAGTCCCTAGACCCCTCCCTAAATCTGTAACCTCCTCCAACCCCTACACGCCTCCCTATCTCTGTAACCTCCTCAAGCCTCTCATCGCTCCCTATCTCTGTAACCTCCTCCAGACCCTACCACTCTCCCAATCTCTGTAACTTCCTCCAGCCCCTACACCTCTCCCTATCTCTGTAACCTCCTCCAGACCCTACATTCCTCTCTATCATTGTAATCTCCCCCAAACCCTACACCCCTCCCTATCTCTGTAACCTCCTCCAACCCCTACACCGCTCCCTATCTCTGTAACCTCCTCCAACCTCTCAACCCCCATCTCTGTAACTACCGCCCCATCTCTGTACCTTGCACCAGACTCCCATCCCTCCCTATATCTGTAACCTCCTCCAGCCCCTACACCCCTACCTATCTCTCTAACCTCCTCCAGCTCCTACAACCCTCCATATTTCTGTAAATCCCTCCCTATCTCTGTAACCCCCTCCAGATTCTCATCCCTCCCTTTCTCTGTAACCTCCTCCAGCCCATACACACCTCCCTGTCTGTGTAACCTCCTCCAGCCCCTACACCCTTCCCTTTCTCTGTAACCTCCACCAGCCCCT
Source organism: Isurus oxyrinchus (assembly GCA_026770705.1). Taxonomy (NCBI): domain Eukaryota; kingdom Metazoa; phylum Chordata; class Chondrichthyes; order Lamniformes; family Lamnidae; genus Isurus; species Isurus oxyrinchus. The sequence continues at coordinate 93,204 of JANJGN010001011.1, forward strand.
ACACCCCTCCCTATCTCTGTAACCTCCTCCAGACCCTACACCCCTCCATAACTCTGTAACCTCCTCCAGCTCCTACACCCGTTCCTACTCTGTAACCTCCTCCAGCCCCTACACCCCTCCCTATCTCTGAAATCTCCTCCAGCCGCTACACTGCTTTCTATCTCTGTAACACCCTCCAGCCTCCCATCCCTCCCTATCTCTGTTTCCTGCTCCAGCCCCTACACCCCACCCTAACTCTGCAACCACCTCCAGCCCCTATACCCCTCCATATCTCTGTAACCTCCTCCAGCCCCTACACCTCTCCCTATCTCTGTAACCCCCTCCAGTCTCTCATCCCTCCCTATCTCTGTAAACACCTACAGCCCCTACACCCCTCCCTATCTCTGTAACCTCCACCAGCCCCTACACCCCTCCCTTTCTCTGTAACCCCCTCCAGCCCCTACACCACTCCCTATCTCTGTAAACTCCTCCACCCGCAACACCCCTCCCAATCTCTGTAACCTCCTCCAGCCCCTGCACCCCTCCCTATTTCTATAAAATCGTCCAGCCCCTACACCCCTCCCTATCTCTGTAACCTCCTCCAGCCTCTACACCCCTCCCTCTCTCTGTAACCTCCTCCAGCCCCTACACCACTCCCTATCTCTGTAAGCTCCTCTGGTTCCTACACCCCTCCCCATCTCTGTAACCTGCTCCAGCTCCGACACACCTCCGTATCTTTGTAACTCACTCTCTAACTCTGTAATTTCCTATCTCTGTAACCCCCTCCAGCACACACACCCCTCCCTAACTCTGTAACCTCCTCCAGCACCTCCACCCCTCCCTATCTGTGTAACCTCCTCCAGCCCCTACACCCCTCCCTATCTCTGTAACCTTCTCCAGCTCCTACACCCCTTCCTACCCTGTAACTTCCTCAAGCCCGTACAACCCTCCTGCAATCACTACACCACTCCCTATCTCTGTAACGATCCCCAGCCTCTCACCCGTCCCTATCTCTGCAACTCCCTCCCTAACTCTGTAACCTCCTACAGCCCTACACCCCTCCCTATCTCTGTCACCTCCTCTGGTTCCTACACCCCTCCCCATCTCTGTAACCTACTCCAGCTCCTACACCTCTCCCTATCTCTCTAAACTCCTCCAGCCTCTAAACCCTCCCTATCTCTGTAACCTCCTCTGGTTCCTACACCCTTCCCCATCTCTGTAACCTACTCCAGATCCTACACCCCTCCTTATCTCTGTACCTCCCTCTCTATCTCTGCAATTTCCTATCTCTGTAACCTCCTCCAGCCCCTCCACCCCACCCTATCTCTGTAACCTCCTCCGGCTCCTACACCTCTCCCTATCTCTCTAAACTCCTCCAGCCTCTAAACCCTCCCTATCTCGGTAACCTCCTCTATTCCCTACCCCCTCCCTATCTCTGTCACCTCCTCCAGCCTCTACACCCCTCCCTATCTCTGTAACCTCCTCCGGCTCCTACTCCTCACCCTATCTCTGTAACCTCCTCTAGCCTCTCACCCCTCCCTATCTCTGTAACCTCCTCCAGTCCCTAGACCCCTCCCTAAATCTGTAACCTCCTCCAACCCCTACACCCCTCCCTATCTCTGTAACCTCCTCCAGCCTCTCATCGCTCCCTATCTCTGTAACCTCCTCCAGACCCTACCCCTCTCCCAATCTCTGTAACTTCCTCCTGCCCCAACACCTCTCCCTATCTCTGTAACCTCCTCCAGTCCCTACATTCCTCTCTATCCTTGTAACCTCCCCCAACCTCTACACCCCTCCCTATCACTGTAACCTCCTCCAGCCCCTACACCCCGCCCTATCTCTGTAACCTCCTCCAGCCTCCAACCCCACCATCTCTGTAACTCCGGCCCCATCTCTGTATCCCGCGCCAACCTCCCATCCCTCCCTATATCTGTCTCCTCCTACAGCCCCGACACCTCTCCCTATCTCTGTTACCTCCTCCAGTCCCTACACCCCTCCCTATCTCTGTAATCGCCTCCAGCCTCTCATCCCTCCTTATTTCTGCAACCACCTCCAGCCCCTATACCCCTCCATATCTCTGTAACCTCCTCCAGCCCCTACACCACTCCCTATCTCTGTAACCCCCTCCAGTCTCTCATCCCTCCCTATCTCTGTAAACACCTACAGCCCCTACACCCCTCCCTATCTCTGTAAACTCCACCAGCCCCTACACCCCTCCCTTTCTCTGTAACCCCCTCCAACCCCTACACCACTCCCTATCTCTGTAACCTTCTCCACCCGCAACACCCCTCCCAATCTCTGTAACCACCTCCAGCCCCTGCATCCCTCACTATCTCTGTAACCTCCACCAGTCCCTTCACCTCTCCCTATCTCTGTAAGCTCCTCCAGCCCCTACAGCCCTCCCTATCTCTTTAACCTCCTCCAGCCCCTGGAACCCTCACTATCTCTGTAACGTCCTCCAGCCCCTACACCCCTCCCTATCTCTAACTTCCTCCAGCCCCTACAAGCCTCCGTATTTCTGTAAATCCCTCCCTATCTCTGTAACCGCCTCCAGATTCTCATCCCTCCCTTTCTCTGTAACCTCCTCCAGCCCATACACCCCTCCCTGTCTGTGTAACCTCCTCCAGCCCCTACACCCTTCTCTTTCTCTGTAACCTCCACCAGCCCCTACACCCCTCCCTATCTCTGTAACCTCCTCCAGACCCTACACCCCTCCATAACTCTGTAACCTCCTCCAGCTCCTACACCGTTCCTACTCTGTAACCTCCTCCAGCCCCTACACCCCTCCCTATCACTGAAATCTCCTCCAGCCGCTACACCGCTTTCTATCTCTGTAACACCCTCCAGCCTCACATCACTCCCTATTTCTGTAACCTGCTCCAGCCCCTACACCTCTCCCTATCTCTGTAACCTCCTCCAGCTCCAACACCACTCCCTCTCTCTATAACCTGCTCCAGCCCCGACAGCCCTCCCTATCTCTGTAATCTCCTCCAGCCCCTACACCCTTCCCTATCTCTGTAACTTCCTCCAGCCCCTACACCCCTCTCTATCTCTGTAACCTCCTCCAGCCCCTACAACCCTCCCTATCACTGTAACGTCTTGTCTCTGTAACCTCCTCCAGCCCCTACAACCCTCCGTATTTCTGTAACTCCCTCCCTATCTCTGTAACCCCCTCCAGATTTTCATCCCTCCCTTTCTCTGCAAACTCCTCCAGCCCATACACCCCTCCCTGTCTGTGTAACCTCCTCCAGCCCCTACACCCTTCCCTTTCTCTGTAACCTCCTCCAGCCCCTCCACCCCTCCCTATCTCTGTAAGCTCCTCCAGACCCTACACCCCTCCATAACTCTGTAAACTCCTCTAGCCCCTACACCCCTCCATATCTCTGTAACCTCCTCCAGCCTCTACACCCCTCCCTCTCTCTGTAACCTCCTCCAGCCCCTACACCACTCCCCATCTCTGTAACCTCCTCCAGCTCCTACACACCTCCTTATCTCTGTAACTCACTCTCTATCTCTGTAATTTCCTATCTCTGTAACCCCCTCCAGCACACACACCCCTCCCTAACTCTGTAACCTCCTCCGGCTCCTACACCTCTCCCTATCTCTCTAAACTTCTCAGGCCTCTCACACCGCCCTATGTCTGTAACCTCCTCCAGCACCTACATGCCTCCCTATTTCTGTAACCTCCTCCAGCCCCTACACCTCTCCCTATTTCAGTAACCTCCTCCAGCCTCGACACCTCTCCCTATCACTGTAACCTCCTCCAGCCCCTACACCTCTCCCTATCTCTGTAACCTCCTCCATCCCCTACACCCCTCACTACCTCTGTAACAACCTCCAGCCTCTGCACCACTCCCTATCTCTGTAACCTCCTCTGGTTCCTACACGCCTGCCTATCTCTGTAACCTCCTCCGGCCCCTGCACCACTCCCTATCTCTGTAACCTCTTCTGGCTCTTGCACCCCTCCCTATCTCTACAACCTCCTCCAGCCCCCACAATCCTCACTATCTCTGTAACCTCCTACAGCCTCTACACCCCTTCCTACTCTGTATCTTCCTCCAGCCCCTACAACACTCCCTATCTCTGTAACTCCCTCCCTATCTCTGTTACCCCCACCATCCTCTCATCCCTCCCTATCTCTGTAAACTCCTCCAGTCCCTACGCTACTCCCTATCCTTGTAAACTCCTCCAACCCCTACACCCCTCCCTATCTCTGTAACCTCCTCCAGCCTCTCAACCTCCATCTCTGTAACTACCGTCCCATCTCTGTACCTTGCACCAGACTCCCATCCCTCCCTATCTCTGTAACCTCCTCTAGACCCTACACCTCCCCCAATCTCTGTAACCTCCTCCAGTCCCTACACACCTCCCAATCTCTGTAAACTCCTCCAGTCACTCATCCCTCCCTATCTCTGTAAACACCTACAGCCCCTACACCCCTCCCTATCTCTGTAACCTCCACCAGCCCCTACACCCCTCCCTTTCTCTGTAACCCCCTCCAGCCCCAACACCACACCCTATCTCTGTAACCTCCTCCACCCGCAACACCCCTCTCAATCTCTGTAACCACCTCCAGCCCCTGGATCCCTCACTATCTCTGTAACCTCCACCAGTCCCTACACCTCTCCCTATCTCTGTAACCTCCTCCAGCCCCTGCATCCCTCCCTATTTCTAAAAAATCGTCCAGACCCTACACCCCTCCCTATCTCTGTAACCTCCTCCAGCTCCTACAACCCTTCCTACTCTGTAACCTCCTCCAGCGCCTCCACCCCTCCCTATCTGTGTAACCTCCTCCAGCCCCTACACCCCTCCCTATCTCTGTAACCTCCTCCAGCTCCTAAACCCCTTCCTACCCTGTAACTTCCTCCAGCCCATACAACCCTCCCTATCTCTGTAACTTCCTATCTCAGTAACCTCCTCCAGCCCCTACAACCCTCCTCATTTCTGTAACTCCCTCCCTATCTCTGTAACCCCCACCATCCTCTCATTCCGCCCTATCTCTGTAACCTCCTCCAGCCCCTACACCCCTCCCTATCTCTATAACCTCCTCCAGTCCATACACTCCTCCCTATCCCTGTAACCTCCTCCATCCCCTACAGCCCTCCCTATCTCGGTAACCTCCTCCAGCCCCTACACCCCTTGCTATCTCTGTAACCTCCTCATGCCCGTACACCCCTCCCTATCTCTGTAACCTCCGCCAGCCCCTACAACACTCCCTATCTCTGTAACCTCCTCTGGTTCCTACACCCCTCCCCATCTCTGTAACCTACTGCAGCTCCTACACCCCTCCTTATCTCTGTAACTCCCTCTCTATCTCTGTAATTTCCTATCTCTGTAACCTCCTCCAGCCCCTCCACCCCTCCCTATCTCTGTAACCTCCTCCGGCTCCAACACCTCTCCCTATCTCTCTAAACTCCTCCAGCCTCTAAACCCTCCCTATCTCGGTAACCTCCTCTACTCACTGCACCCTCCCTATCTCTGTCACCTCCTCCAGTCCCTACATCCCTCCCTATCTCTGTAACCTCCTCCAGCCTCTACACCCCTCCCTATCTCTGTAACCTCCTCCGGCTCCTACTCCTCACCCTATCTCTGTAACCTCCTCTAGCCTCTCACCCCTCCCTATCTCTGAAACCACCTCCAGAACCTACATTCCTCTCTATCCTTGTAACCTCCCCCAACCCCTACACCCCTCCCTATCTCTGTAACCTCCTCCAACCCCTACACCCCTCCCTATCTCTGTAACCTCCTCCAGCCTCTCACCCCACCATCTGTGTAACTACCTCCCCAGCTCTGTAACCCGCACCAGCCTCCCATCCCTCCCTATCTCTGTTTCCTCCTCCAGCCCCTACACCCCACCCTATCTCTGCAACCTCCTCCAGCCCCTATACCCCTCCATATCTCTAACCTCCTCCAACCCCTACACGCCTCCCTATCTCTGTAACCTCCTCCAGCCTCTCATCGCTCCCTATCTCTGTAACCTCCTCCAGACCCTACACCCCTCCATAACTCTGTAACCTCCTCCAGCTCCTACACCCGTTCCTACTCTGTAACCTCCTCCAGCCCCTACACCCCTCCCTATCTCTGAAATCTCCTCCAGCCGCTACACTGCTTTCTATCTCTGTAACACCCTCCAGCCTCCCATCCCTCCCTATCTCTGTTTCCTGCTCCAGCCCCTACACCCCACCCTAACTCTGCAACCACCTCCAGCCCCTATACCCCTCCATATCTCTGTAACCTCCTCCAGCCCCTACACCTCTCCCTATCTCTGTAACCCCCTCCAGTCTCTCATCCCTCCCTATCTCTGTAAACACCTACAGCCCCTACACCCCTCCCTATCTCTGTAACCTCCACCAGCCCCTACACCCCTCCCTTTCTCTGTAACCCCCTCCAGCCCCTACACCACTCCCTATCTCTGTAAACTCCTCCACCCGCAACACCCCTCCCAATCTCTGTAACCTCCTCCAGCCCCTGCACCCCTCCCTATTTCTATAAAATCGTCCAGCCCCTACACCCCTCCCTATCTCTGTAACCTCCTCCAGCCTCTACACCCCTCCCTCTCTCTGTAACCTCCTCCAGCCCCTACACCACTCCCTATCTCTGTAAGCTCCTCTGGTTCCTACACCCCTCCCCATCTCTGTAACCTGCTCCAGCTCCGACACACCTCCGTATCTTTGTAACTCACTCTCTAACTCTGTAATTTCCTATCTCTGTAACCCCCTCCAGCACACACACCCCTCCCTAACTCTGTAACCTCCTCCAGCACCTCCACCCCTCCCTATCTGTGTAACCTCCTCCAGCCCCTACACCCCTCCCTATCTCTGTAACCTTCTCCAGCTCCTACACCCCTTCCTACCCTGTAACTTCCTCAAGCCCGTACAACCCTCCTGCAATCACTACACCACTCCCTATCTCTGTAACGATCCCCAGCCTCTCACCCGTCCCTATCTCTGCAACTCCCTCCCTAACTCTGTAACCTCCTACAGCCCTACACCCCTCCCTATCTCTGTCACCTCCTCTGGTTCCTACACCCCTCCCCATCTCTGTAACCTACTCCAGCTCCTACACCTCTCCCTATCTCTCTAAACTCCTCCAGCCTCTAAACCCTCCCTATCTCTGTAACCTCCTCTGGTTCCTACACCCTTCCCCATCTCTGTAACCTACTCCAGATCCTACACCCCTCCTTATCTCTGTACCTCCCTCTCTATCTCTGCAATTTCCTATCTCTGTAACCTCCTCCAGCCCCTCCACCCCACCCTATCTCTGTAACCTCCTCCGGCTCCTACACCTCTCCCTATCTCTCTAAACTCCTCCAGCCTCTAAACCCTCCCTATCTCGGTAACCTCCTCTATTCCCTACCCCCTCCCTATCTCTGTCACCTCCTCCAGCCTCTACACCCCTCCCTATCTCTGTAACCTCCTCCGGCTCCTACTCCTCACCCTATCTCTGTAACCTCCTCTAGCCTCTCACCCCTCCCTATCTCTGTAACCTCCTCCAGTCCCTAGACCCCTCCCTAAATCTGTAACCTCCTCCAACCCCTACACCCCTCCCTATCTCTGTAACCTCCTCCAGCCTCTCATCGCTCCCTATCTCTGTAACCTCCTCCAGACCCTACCCCTCTCCCAATCTCTGTAACTTCCTCCTGCCCCAACACCTCTCCCTATCTCTGTAACCTCCTCCAGTCCCTACATTCCTCTCTATCCTTGTAACCTCCCCCAACCTCTACACCCCTCCCTATCACTGTAACCTCCTCCAGCCCCTACACCCCGCCCTATCTCTGTAACCTCCTCCAGCCTCCAACCCCACCATCTCTGTAACTCCGGCCCCATCTCTGTATCCCGCGCCAACCTCCCATCCCTCCCTATATCTGTCTCCTCCTACAGCCCCGACACCTCTCCCTATCTCTGTTACCTCCTCCAGTCCCTACACCCCTCCCTATCTCTGTAATCGCCTCCAGCCTCTCATCCCTCCTTATTTCTGCAACCACCTCCAGCCCCTATACCCCTCCATATCTCTGTAACCTCCTCCAGCCCCTACACCACTCCCTATCTCTGTAACCCCCTCCAGTCTCTCATCCCTCCCTATCTCTGTAAACACCTACAGCCCCTACACCCCTCCCTATCTCTGTAAACTCCACCAGCCCCTACACCCCTCCCTTTCTCTGTAACCCCCTCCAACCCCTACACCACTCCCTATCTCTGTAACCTTCTCCACCCGCAACACCCCTCCCAATCTCTGTAACCACCTCCAGCCCCTGCATCCCTCACTATCTCTGTAACCTCCACCAGTCCCTTCACCTCTCCCTATCTCTGTAAGCTCCTCCAGCCCCTACAGCCCTCCCTATCTCTTTAACCTCCTCCAGCCCCTGGAACCCTCACTATCTCTGTAACGTCCTCCAGCCCCTACACCCCTCCCTATCTCTAACTTCCTCCAGCCCCTACAAGCCTCCGTATTTCTGTAAATCCCTCCCTATCTCTGTAACCGCCTCCAGATTCTCATCCCTCCCTTTCTCTGTAACCTCCTCCAGCCCATACACCCCTCCCTGTCTGTGTAACCTCCTCCAGCCCCTACACCCTTCTCTTTCTCTGTAACCTCCACCAGCCCCTACACCCCTCCCTATCTCTGTAACCTCCTCCAGACCCTACACCCCTCCATAACTCTGTAACCTCCTCCAGCTCCTACACCGTTCCTACTCTGTAACCTCCTCCAGCCCCTACACCCCTCCCTATCACTGAAATCTCCTCCAGCCGCTACACCGCTTTCTATCTCTGTAACACCCTCCAGCCTCACATCACTCCCTATTTCTGTAACCTGCTCCAGCCCCTACACCTCTCCCTATCTCTGTAACCTCCTCCAGCTCCAACACCACTCCCTCTCTCTATAACCTGCTCCAGCCCCGACAGCCCTCCCTATCTCTGTAATCTCCTCCAGCCCCTACACCCTTCCCTATCTCTGTAACTTCCTCCAGCCCCTACACCCCTCTCTATCTCTGTAACCTCCTCCAGCCCCTACAACCCTCCCTATCACTGTAACGTCTTGTCTCTGTAACCTCCTCCAGCCCCTACAACCCTCCGTATTTCTGTAACTCCCTCCCTATCTCTGTAACCCCCTCCAGATTTTCATCCCTCCCTTTCTCTGCAAACTCCTCCAGCCCATACACCCCTCCCTGTCTGTGTAACCTCCTCCAGCCCCTACACCCTTCCCTTTCTCTGTAACCTCCTCCAGCCCCTCCACCCCTCCCTATCTCTGTAAGCTCCTCCAGACCCTACACCCCTCCATAACTCTGTAAACTCCTCTAGCCCCTACACCCCTCCATATCTCTGTAACCTCCTCCAGCCTCTACACCCCTCCCTCTCTCTGTAACCTCCTCCAGCCCCTACACCACTCCCCATCTCTGTAACCTCCTCCAGCTCCTACACACCTCCTTATCTCTGTAACTCACTCTCTATCTCTGTAATTTCCTATCTCTGTAACCCCCTCCAGCACACACACCCCTCCCTAACTCTGTAACCTCCTCCGGCTCCTACACCTCTCCCTATCTCTCTAAACTCCTCCAGCCTCTCACCCCTCCCTATCTCGGTAACCTCCTCCAGCCCCTACACCCCTCCATATCTCTGTAACCTCCTCCAGCTCCTACACACCTCCTTATCTCTGTAACTCACTCTCTATCTCTGTAATTTCCTATCTCTGTAACCCCCTCCAGCACACACACCCCTCCCTAACTCTGTAACCTCCTCCGGCTCCTACACCTCTCCCTATCTCTCTAAACTTCTCAGGCCTCTCACACCGCCCTATGTCTGTAACCTCCTCCAGCACCTACATGCCTCCCTATTTCTGTAACCTCCTCCAGCCCCTACACCTCTCCCTATTTCAGTAACCTCCTCCAGCCTCGACACCTCTCCCTATCACTGTAACCTCCTCCAGCCCCTACACCTCTCCCTATCTCTGTAACCTCCTCCATCCCCTACACCCCTCACTACCTCTGTAACAACCTCCAGCCTCTGCACCACTCCCTATCTCTGTAACCTCCTCTGGTTCCTACACGCCTGCCTATCTCTGTAACCTCCTCCGGCCCCTGCACCACTCCCTATCTCTGTAACCTCTTCTGGCTCTTGCACCCCTCCCTATCTCTACAACCTCCTCCAGCCCCCACAATCCTCACTATCTCTGTAACCTCCTACAGCCTCTACACCCCTTCCTACTCTGTATCTTCCTCCAGCCCCTACAACACTCCCTATCTCTGTAACTCCCTCCCTATCTCTGTTACCCCCACCATCCTCTCATCCCTCCCTATCTCTGTAAACTCCTCCAGTCCCTACGCTACTCCCTATCCTTGTAAACTCCTCCAACCCCTACACCCCTCCCTATCTCTGTAACCTCCTCCAGCCTCTCAACCTCCATCTCTGTAACTACCGTCCCATCTCTGTACCTTGCACCAGACTCCCATCCCTCCCTATCTCTGTAACCTCCTCTAGACCCTACACCTCCCCCAATCTCTGTAACCTCCTCCAGTCCCTACACACCTCCCAATCTCTGTAAACTCCTCCAGTCTCTCATCCCTCCCTATCTCTGTAAACACCTACAGCCCCTACACCCCTCCCTATCTCTGTAACCTCCACCAGCCCCTACACCCCTCCCTTTCTCTGTAACCCCCTCCAGCCCCAACACCACACCCTATCTCTGTAACCTCCTCCACCCGCAACACCCCTCTCAATCTCTGTAACCACCTCCAGCCCCTGGATCCCTCACTATCTCTGTAACCTCCACCAGTCCCTACACCTCTCCCTATCTCTGTAACCTCCTCCAGCCCCTGCATCCCTCCCTATTTCTAAAAAATCGTCCAGACCCTACACCCCTCCCTATCTCTGTAACCTCCTCCAGCTCCTACAACCCTTCCTACTCTGTAACCTCCTCCAGCCCCTCCACCCCTCCCTATCTGTGTAACCTCCTCCAGCCCCTACACCCCTCCCTATCTCTGTAACCTCCTCCAGCTCCTAAACCCCTTCCTACCCTGTAACTTCCTCCAGCCCATACAACCCTCCCTATCTCTGTAACTTCCTATCTCAGTAACCTCCTCCAGCCCCTACAACCCTCCTCATTTCTGTAACTCCCTCCCTATCTCTGTAACCCCCACCATCCTCTCATTCCGCCCTATCTCTGTAACCTCCTCCAGCCCCTACACCCCTCCCTATCTCTATAACCTCCTCCAGTCCATACACTCCTCCCTATCCCTGTAACCTCCTCCATCCCCTACAGCCCTCCCTATCTCGGTAACCTCCTCCAGCCCCTACACCCCTTGCTATCTCTGTAACCTCCTCATGCCCGTACACCCCTCCCTATCTCTGTAACCTCCGCCAGCCCCTACAACACTCCCTATCTCTGTAACCTCCTCTGGTTCCTACACCCCTCCCCATCTCTGTAACCTACTGCAGCTCCTACACCCCTCCTTATCTCTGTAACTCCCTCTCTATCTCTGTAATTTCCTATCTCTGTAACCTCCTCCAGCCCCTCCACCCCTCCCTATCTCTGTAACCTCCTCCGGCTCCAACACCTCTCCCTATCTCTCTAAACTCCTCCAGCCTCTAAACCCTCCCTATCTCGGTAACCTCCTCTACTCACTGCACCCTCCCTATCTCTGTCACCTCCTCCAGTCCCTACATCCCTCCCTATCTCTGTAACCTCCTCCAGCCTCTACACCCCTCCCTATCTCTGTAACCTCCTCCGGCTCCTACTCCTCACCCTATCTCTGTAACCTCCTCTAGCCTCTCACCCCTCCCTATCTCTGAAACCACCTCCAGAACCTACATTCCTCTCTATCCTTGTAACCTCCCCCAACCCCTACACCCCTCCCTATCTCTGTAACCTCCTCCAACCCCTACACCCCTCCCTATCTCTGTAACCTCCTCCAGCCTCTCACCCCACCATCTGTGTAACTACCTCCCCAGCTCTGTAACCCGCACCAGCCTCCCATCCCTCCCTATCTCTGTTTCCTCCTCCAGCCCCTACACCCCACCCTATCTCTGCAACCTCCTCCAGCCCCTATACCCCTCCATATCTCTAACCTCCTCCAACCCCTACACGCCTCCCTATCTCTGTAACCTCCTCCAGCCTCTCATCGCTCCCTATCTCTGTAACCTCCTCCAGACCCTACCCCTCTCCCAATCTCTGTAATTTCCTCCAGCCCCTACACCTCTCCCTATCTCTGTAACCTCCTCCAGTCCCTACATTCCTCTCTATCCTTGTAACCTCCCCCAACCCCTACACCCCTCCCTATCACTGTAACCTCCTCCAACCCCTACACCCCTCCCTATCTCTGTAACCTCCTCCAGCCTCTCAACCCCCATCTCTGTAACTACCGCCCCATCTCTGTACCTTGCACCAGACTCCCATCCCTCCCTATATCTGTAACCTCCTCCAGCCCCTATACCTCTCCCTATCTCTGTTACCTCCTCCAGTCCCTACACCCCTCCCTAACTCTGTAATCGCCTCCAGCCTCTCATCCCTCCTTATCTCTGGAACCACCTCCAGCTCCTACACCCCTCCCTATCTCTGTAACCTCCTCCAGCCCCTACACCTTCCCTATCTCTGTAAACTCATCCAACCACTACACCCTCCCTATCTCTGTAACCTCCTCTAGCCCCTACAACCCTCCCTTTATCTGTAACCTCCTACAGCCCCTACACCCCTCCCTATCTCTGTAATCCCCTCCAGCCTCTCACCCTCCCTATCTCTGTAACCACCTCCAGTCCCTACACCCCTCCCTATCTCTGAAACCTCCTCCAGCCTCTACCCCCCCATCTCTGTAACTCCCTCCCCATCTCTGTAACCTGCACGAGCCTCCCATCCCTCCCAATCTCTGTAACCTCCTCCAGCCTCTCATCACTCCCTATTTCGGTAACCTCCTCCAGCCCCTACAACTCTCCCTATCTCTGAAACCTCCACCAGCCCCTACACCACTCCCTATCTCTGTAACCTCCTCCAGCCCCTACACCCCTCCCAATCTCTGTAACCTCCTCCAGCCTCCCACCCCACCATCTCTGTAACTCCGGCCCCATCTCTGTATCCCGCGCCAGCCTCCCATCCCTCCCTATATCTGTCTCCTCCTACAGCCCCTGCACCTCTCCCTATCTCTGTTACCTCCTCCAGTCCCTACACCCCTCCCTATCTCTGTAATCGCCTCCAGCCTCTCATCCCTCCTTAACTCTGCAACCACCTCCAGCCCCTATACCCCTCCATATCTCTGTAACCTCCTCCAGCCCCTACACCTCTCCCTATCTCTGTAACCCCCTCCAGTCTCTCATCCCTCCCTATCTCTGTAAACACCGACAGCCCCTACACCCCTCCCTATCTCTGTAACCTCCACCAGCCCCTAAACCCCTCCCTTTCTCTGTAACCCCCTCCAGCCCCTACACCACTCCCTATCTCTGTAACCTCCTCCACCCGCAACACCCCTCCCAATCTCTGTAACCACCTCCAGCCCCTGCATCCCTCACTATCTCTGTAACCTCCACCAGTCCCTACACCTCTCCCTATCTCTCTAACCTCCTCCAGCCCCTACACCTCCCCCAATCTCTGTAACCTCCTCCAGTCCCTGCACACCTCCCGATCTCTGTAAACTCCTCCAGCCTCTCACCCCACCATCTGTGTAACTACCTCCCCAGCTCTGAACCTGCACCAGCCTCCCATCCCTCCCTATCTCTGTTTCCTCCTCCAGCCCCTACACCCCACCCTATCTCTGCAACCACCTCCAGCCCCTATACCCCTCCATATCTCTGTAACCTCCTCCAGCCCCTACACCTCTCCCTATCTCTGTAACCCCCTCCAGCCTCCCATCCCTCCCTATCTCTGTTTCCTCCTCCAGCCCCTACACCCCACCCTATCTCTGCAACCACCTCCAGCCCCTATACCCCTCCATATCTCTGTAACCTCCTCCAGCCCCTACACCTCTCCCTATCTCTGTAACCCCCTCCAGTCTCTCATCCCTCCCTATCTCTGTAAACACCTACAGCCCCTACACCCCTCCTTATCTCTCTAACCTCCTCCAGCCCCTACACCTCCCCCAATCTCTGTAACCACCTCCAGTCCCTACACACCTCCCGATCTCTGTAAACTCCGCCAGCCTCTCGCCCCACTATCTGTGTAACTACCTCCCCAGCTCTGTAACCCGCACCAGCGTCCCATCCCTCCCTATCCCTGTTTCCTCCTCCAGCCCCTACACCCCACCCTATCTCTGCAACCTCCTCCAGCCCCTATACCCCTCCATATCTCTGTAACCTCCTCCAGCCCCTACACCACTCCCTATCTCTGTAACCTCCTGCACTTCAACACCCCTCCCAATCTCTGTAACCACCTCCAGCCCCTGCATCCCTCACTATCTCTGTAACCTCCACCAGTCCCTACACCTCTCCCCATCTCTGTAACCTCCTCCAGCCCCTGCACCACTCCCTATTTCTATAAAATCGTCCAGCCCCTACACCCCTCCCTATCTCTGTAACCTCCTCCAGCTCCTACAACCCTTCCTACTCTGTAACCTCCTCCAGCCCCTACAACCCTCCCTATCTCTGTAACCTCCTCCAGCTCCTACACCCCTTCCTACCCTGTAACTTCCTCCAGCCCGTACAACCCTCCCTATCTCTGTAACTTCCTATCTCAGTAACCTCCTCCAGCCCCTACAACCCTCCTCATTTCTGTAAATCCCTCCCTATCTCTGTAACCCCCACCATCCTCTCCTCCCGCCCTATCACTGTAACCTCCTCCAGCCGCTACACCCCTCCCTATCTCTATAACCTCCTCCAGTCCATACACTCCTCCCTATCCCTGTAACCTCCTCCATCCCCTACAGCCCTCCCTATCTCGGTAACCTCCTCCAGGCCCTACACCCCTTGCTATCTCTGTAACCTCCTCATGCCCGTACACCCCTCCCTATCTCTGTAACCTCCGCCAGCCCCTACAACACTCCCTATCTCTGTAACCTCCTCTGGTTCCTACACCCTCCCCATCTCTGTAACCTACTCCAGCTGCTACACCCCTCCTTATCTCTGTAACTCCCTCTCTATCTCTGTAATTTCCTATCTCTGTAACCTCCTCCAGCCCCTCCACCCCTCCCTATCTCTGTAACCTCCTCCGGCTCCTACACCTCTCCCTATCTCTCTAAACTCCTCCAGCCTCTAAACCCTCCCTATCTCGGTAGCCTCCTCTAGTCCCTACACCCTCCCTATCTCTGTCACCTCCTCCAGTCCCTACACCCCTCCCTATCTCTGTAACCTCCTCCAGCCTCTACACCCCTCCCTATCTCTGTAACCTCATCCGGCTCCTTCTCCTCACCCTATCTCTGTAACCTCCTCCAGTCCTAAGACCCCTCCCTAAATCTGTAACCTCCTCCAACCCCTACACGCCTCCCTATCTCTGTAACCTCCTCCAGCCTCTCATCACTCCCTATCTCTGTAACCTCCTCCAGACTCTACACCTCTCTAATCTCTGTAACTTCCTCCAGCCCCTACACCTCTCCCTATCTCTGTAACCTCCTCCAATCCCTACAGCCCTCCCTATCTCTGTAACCTCCTCCAGCCCCTACAACTCTCCCTATCTCTGTAACCTCCTCCATCCCCTACACCCCTCACTATCTCTGTAACAACCTCCAGCCCCTGCACCACTCCCTATCTCTGTAACCTCCTCTGGCTCCTACACGCCTGCCTATCTCTGTCACCTCCTCCGGCCCCTGCACCACTCCCTATCTCTGTAACCTCTTCTGGCTCTTACACCCCTCCCTATCTCTACAACCTCCTCCAGCCCACACAATCCTCACTATCTCTGTAACCTCCCACAGCCTCTACACCCCTTCCTACTCTGTAACTTCCTCCAGCCCCTACAACACTCCCTATCTCTGTAACTCCCTCCCTATCTCTGTTACCCCCACCATCCTCTCATCCCTCCCTATCTCTGTAAACTCCTCCAGACCCTACGCTACTCCTTATCCTTGTAAACTCCTCCAACCCCTACACCCCTCCCTATCTCTGTAACCTCCTCCAGCCTCTCAACCCCCATTTCTGTAACTACCGCCCCATCTCTGTACCTTGCACCAGATTCCCATCCCTCCCTATATCTGTAACCTCCTCCAGCCCCTACACCTCTCCCTTGCTGTGTAACCTCCTCCAGCTCTACACGCTTCCCTATCTCTGTAACCGCCTCCAGCCTCCCATCGCTCCCTATCTCTGTAACTCCTCCAGCCCTTACACCCCTACCTATCTCTCTAACCTCCTCCAGCCCCTACACCTACCCCAATCTCTGTAACGTCCTCCAGTCCCTGCACACCTCCCGATCTCTGTAAACTCCTCCAGCCTCTGACCCCACCATCTGTGTAACTACCTGCCCAGCTCTGTAACCCGCACCAGCCTCCCATCCCTCCCTATCTCTGTTTCCTCCTCCAGCCCCTACACCCCACCCTATCTCTGCAACCACCTCCAGCCCCTATACCCCTCCATATCTCTAACCTCCTCCAGCCCCTACACCTCTCCCTATCTCTGTAACCCCCTCCAGTCTCTCATCCCTCCCTATCTCTGTAAACACCTACAGCCCCTACAGCCCTCCCTATCTCTGTAACCTCCTCCAGCCCCTACACCTCCCCCAATCTCTGAAACCTCCTCCAGTCCCTACACACCTCCCGATCTCTGTAAAATCCTCCAGCCTCTCACCCCACCATCTGTGTAACTACCTCCCCAGCTCTGTAACCCGCACCAGCATCCCATCCCTCCCTATCTCTGTTTCCTCCTCCAGCCCCTACACCCCACCCCATCTCTGCAACCACCTCCAGCCCCTACACCTCTCCCTATCTCTGTAACCCCCTCCAGTCTCTCATCCCTCCCTATCTCTGTAAACTCCTCCAGCCCATACACCTCTCCCTATCTCTGTAACCTCCTCCATCCCCAACACCCCTCACTATCTCTGTAACAACCTCCAGCCCCTGCACCACTCCCAATCTCTGTAACCTCCTCTGGTCCTACACGCCTGCCTATCTCTGTCACCTCCTCCGGCCCCTGCACCAGTCCCTATCTCTGTAACCTCTTCTGGCTCTTACACCCCTCCCTATCTCTACAACCTCCTCCAGCCCCCACAATCCTCACTATCTCTGTAACCTCTTACAGCCTCTACAACCCTTCCTACCCTGTAACTTCCTCCAGCCCCTACAACACTCCCTATCTCTGTAACTCCCTCCCTATCTCTGTTACCCCCCACCATCCTCTCATCCCTCCCTATCTCTGTAACCTCCTCCAGTCCCTACGCTACTCCTTATCCTTGTAAACTCCTCCAACCCCTACACCCCTCCCTATCTCTGTAACCTCCTCCAGCCTCTCAACCCCCATCTCTGTAACTACCGCCCCATCTCTGTACCTTGCACCAGACTCCCATCCCTCCCTATATCTGTAACCTCCTCCAGCCCCTACACCTCTCCCTTGCTGTGTAACCTCCTCCAGCTCGACACGCTTCCCTATCTCTGTAACCGCCTCCAGCCTCCCATTGCTCCCTATCCCTGTAACTCCTCCAGCCCCTACACCCCTCCATATCTCTCTAACCTCCTCCAGCCCCTACACCTACCCCAATCTCTGTAACCTCCTCCAGTCCCTGCACACCTCCCGATCTCTGTAAACTCCTCCAGCCTCTCACCCCACCATCTGTGTAACTACCTCCCCAGCTCTGTAACCCGCACCAGCCTCCCATCCCTCCCTATCTCTGTTTCCTCCTCCAGCCCCTACACCCCACCCTATCTCTGCAACCACTTCCATCTCTATACCTCTCCATATCTCTGTAACCTCCTCCAGCCCCTACACCTCTCCCTATCTCTGTAACCCCTCCAGTCTCTCATCCCTCATTATCTCTGTAAACACCTACAGCCCCTACACCCCTCCCTATCTCTCTAACCTCCTCCAGCCCCTACACCCCTCCCAATCTCTGTAACCACCTCCAGCCCCTGCATCCCTCACTATCTCTGTAACCTCCACCAGTCCCTACACCTCTCCCTATCTCTGTAACCTCCTCCAGCCCCTGCATCCCTCCCTATTTCTATAAATTCGTCCAGCCCCTACACACCTCCCTATCTCTGTAACCTCCTCCAGCTCCTACATCCCTTCCTACCCTGTAACTTCCTCCAGCCCGTACAACCCTCCCTATCTCTGTAACTTCCTATCTCAGTAACCTCCTCCAGCCCCTACAACCCTCCTCATTTCTGTAACTCCCTCCCTATCTCTGTAACCCCCACCATCCTCTCATTCCGCCCTATCTCTGTAACCTCCTCCAGCCCCTACACCCCTCCCTATCTCTATAACCTCCTCCAGTCCATACACTCCTCCCTATCCCTGTAACCTCCTCCATCCCCTACAGCCCTCCCTATCTCTGTAACCTCCTCATGCCCGTACACCCCTCCCTATCTCTGTAACCTCCGCCAGCCCCTACAACACTCCCTATCTCTGTAACCTCCTCTGGTTCCTACACCCTCCCCATCTCTGTAACCTACTCCAGCTGCTACACCCCTCCTTATCTCTGTAACTCCCTCTCTATCTCTGTAATTTCTTATCTCTGTAACCTCCTCCAGCCCCTCCACCCCTCCCTATCTCTGTAACCTCCTCCGGCTCCTACACCTCTCCCTATCTCTCTAAACTCCTCCAGCCTCTAAACCCTCCCTATCTCGGTAACCTCCTCAAGTCCCTACACCCTCCCTATCTCTGTCACCTCCTCCAGTCCCTACATCCCTCCCTATCTCTGTAACCTCCTCAAGCCTCTACACCCCTCCCTATCTCTGTAACCTCCTCCGGCTCCTTCTCCTCACCCTATCTCTGTAACCTCCTCTAGCCTCTCACCCCTCCCTATCTCTGTAACCTCCTCCAGTCCTAAGACCCCTCCCTAAATCTGTAACCTCCTCCAACTCCTACACGCCTCCCTATCTCTGTAACCTCCTCCAGCCTCTCATCGCTCCCTATCTCTGTAACCTCCTCCAGACTCTACCCCTCTCCCAATTTCTGTAACTTCCTCCAGCCCCTACAGCTCTCCCTATTTCTGTAACCTCCTCCAGTCCCTACATTCCTCTCTATCCTTGTAACCTCCCCCAACCCCTACACCTCTCCCTATCTCTGTAACCTCCTCCAATCCCTACACCCCTCCCTATCTCTGTAACCTCCTCCAGCCCCTACACCTCTCCCTATCTCTGTAACCTCCTCCATCCCCTACACCCCTCACTATCTCTGTAACAACCTCCAGCCCCTGCACCACTCCCAATCTCTGTAACCTCCTCTGGCTCCTACACGCCTGCCTATCTCTGTAACCTCCTCCGGCCCCTGCACCACTCCCTATCTCTGTAACCTCTTCTGGCTCTTACACCCCTCCCTATCTCTACAACCTCCTCCAGCCCCCACAATCCTCACTATCTCTGTATCCTCCTACAGCCTCTACACCCCTTCCTACTCTGTAACTTCCTCCAGCCCCTACAACACTCCCTATCTCTGTAACTCCCTCCCTATCTCTGTTACCCCCACCATCCTCTCATCCCTCCCTTTCTCTGTAAACTCCTCCAGTCCCTACGCTACTCCTTATCCTTGTAAACTCCTCCAACCCCTACACCCCTCCCTATCTCTGTAACCTCCTCCAGCCTCTCAACCCCCATCTCTGTAACTACCGCCCCATCTCTGTACCTTGCACCAGACTCCCATCCCTCCCTATATCTGTAACCTCCTCCAGCCCCTACACCTCTCCCTTGCTGTGTAACCTCCTCCAGCTCTACACGCTTCCCTATCTCTGTAACCGCCTCCAGCCTCCCATCGCTCCCTATCTCTGTAACTCCTCCAGCCCCTACAACACTCCCTATCTCTCTAACCTCCTCCAGCCCCTACACCTACCCCAATCTCTGTAACCTCCTCCAGTCCCTGCACACCTCCCGATCTCTGTAAACTCCTCCAGCCTCTCACCCCACCATCTGTGTAACTACCTCCCCAGCTCTGTAACCCGCACCAGCATCTCCCATCCCTCCCTATCTCTGTTTCCTCCTCCAGCCCCTACAACCCTCCCTATCTCTGTAAAAACCTACAGCCCCTATAACCCTCCCTATCTCTGTAACCTCCACCAGCCCCTACACCCCTCCCTATCTCTGTAACCTCCTCCAGCCCTACACCCATCCTTATCTCTGTAACTCCCTCCCTTTCTCTGTAACCCCCTCCAGACTCTCATCCCTCCCTATCTCTGAAACCTCCTCCAGCCCATACACCCCTCCCTGTCTGTGTAACCTCCTCCAGCCCCTACACACTTCCTTACCTCTGTAACCTCCTCCAGCCCTTACACCCCTCCCTATCTCTGTAACCTCCTCCAGCACCTACACCCCTCTCTATCTCTGTAACCCCCTCCAGCCTCTCATCCCTCCCTATCTCTGTTACCTCCTCCAGTCCCTACACCCCTCCCTATCTCTGTAACCTCCTCAAGCTCCTACAACCCTCCCTATTTCTGTAACTCCCTCCCTATCTCTGTAACCCCCTCCAGACGCTCATCCCTCCCTATCTCTGTAACCTCCACCAACCCATACCCCCCTCCCTGTCTGTGTAACCTCCTCCAGCCCCTACACCCTTCCCTTTCTCTGTAACCTCCTCCAGAACCAACACCCCTCCATATCTCTGTAACCTCCTACAGCCTCTACACCCCACCCTATCTCTGTAACCTCCTCCAGCCCCTACATGTCTCCCTATCTCTGTAACTCCCTCCCCATCTCTGTAACCTGCAACAGCCTCCCATCCCACCCTAGATCTGTAAACTCCTCCAGCCTCTGATCACTCCCAATTTCTGTAACCTCCTCTAGCCCCGACACCTCTCCCTATTTCTGTAATCTCCTCCAGCCCCTACACCTCTCCCTATCTCTGTTACCTCCTCCAGCCCCTACACCCCTCCCTATCTATGTAACCTCCTCCAGCCCGTACACCCCTCCCTATCTCTGTAACCTCCTCCAGTCCCTGCACCACTCCTTATCTCTGTAACCTCCTCTGGCTCCTACACGCCTCCCTATCTCTGTAACCTACTCCGGCCCCTGCACCACTCCCTATATCTGTAACCTCCTCTGGCTCTTACACCCCTCCCTATCTCTGTAACCTCCTCCAGCACCCACAATCCTCACTCTCTATGTAACCTCCTACAGCCTCTACACCCCGCACTATCTCTGTAACCTCCACCAGCTCCTACACCCCTTCCTACTCTGTAACTTCCTCCGGAACCTACAATCCTCCTTATATCTGTCACTCCCTCCCTATCTCTGTAACCCCTACCATCCTCTCATCCCTCCCTATCTCTGTAACCTCCTCCAGCCCTACACCCCACCCTATCTCTATAACCTCCTCCAGTCCACACACTCCTCACTATCCCTGTAACCTCCTCCAACCCCTACAGCCCTCCCTATCTCGGTAACCTCCTCCAGCCCCTACACCCCTTGCTATCTCTGTAACCTCCTCATGCCCGTACACCTCTCCCTATCTCTGTAACCTCTTCTAGCCCCTACACCACTCCCTATCTCTGTAACCTCATCCGGCTCCTACTCCTCACCCTATCTCTGTAACCTCCTCTTGCCTCTCACCCCTCCCTATCTCTGTAACCTCCTCCAGTCCCTAGACCCCTCCCTAAATCTGTAACCTCCTCCAACACCTACACGACTCCCTATCTCTGTAAAATCCTCCAGCCGATCATCGCTCCCTATCTCTGTAACCTCCTGCAGACCCTACCCCCCTCCCTATCTCTGTAACTTCCTCCAGCCCCTACACCTCCCCCTATCTCTGTAACCTCCTCCAGTCCCTACACTCCCTCTCTATCCTTGTAACCTCCTCCAACCCCTACACCCCTCCCTCTCTCTGTAACCTCCTCCAGCCTCTCACCCCACCATCTCTGTAAATCCGGCCACATCTCTGTACCCCGCACCAGCCTCCCATCCCTCCCTATCTCTGTAACCTCCTCCTGCCCCTACACCCCTCCCTATCTCTGTAACCACCTCCAGCCCCTACACCCCTATCTCTGTAAACTCCTCCAATCCCTACACCCCTCCCTATCTCGGTAACCCCCTCCAGCCTCTCATCCCTCCCTATCTCTGTAACCCCCTCCAGCTCCAACACCCCTCCCTATCTCTGTAACCTCCACCAGCCCCTACACCTTCCCTATCTCTGTAACCTCATCCAACCACTACACCCCTCCCTATCTCTGTAACCTCCTCCAGCCCCTACAACTCTCCCTATATCTGTAACCTCCTACAGCCCCTACACCCCTCCCTATCTCTGTAACCTCCTCCAGCCCCTACACCCTTCCCTATCTCTGTACCCTCCTCCATCCCCTATACCCCTCCCTATCTCTGTAACCTCCTCCAGTCCTACACCCCTCTTATCTCTGTAACTCCCTCCCTTTCTCTGTAACCCCCTCCAGCCTCTCATCCCTCCGTTTCTCTGTAACCTCCTCCAGTCCCTACACCCCTCCCTATCTCTGTAACCTCCTCCAGCCCCTACACCCCTTTCTATCTCTGCAACAACCTCCAGCCTCTCATCCCTCCCTATCTCTGTAACCTCCTCCGGTCCCTACACCCCTCCCTATCTCTGTAACCTCCTCCAGCCTCTTCCCCCCCATCTCTGTAACTCCCTCCCCATCTCTGTAACCTGCACCAGCCTCCCATCCCTCCCTATCTCTGAAACCTCCTCCAGCCTCTGATCACTCCCTATTTCTGTAACCTCCTCCAGCCCCTACAACTCTCCCTATTTCTGTAACCTCCTCCAGCCCCTACAACCCTCCCTATTTCTGTAACTCCCTCCCTATCTCTGTTGCCCCCTCCATCCTCTCATCCCTCCCTATCTCTGTAACCTCCTCCAGCTGGTACACCCCTCCCTATCTCTGTTACCTCCTCCAACACCTACAACCCTCCCTATCTCTGTAACCACCTCAAGCCCCTACACCACGCCCTACCTCTGTAACATCCTCCAGCCTCTCAACCCCCATCTATGTACCTTACACCAGCCTCACATCCCTCCCTATATCTGTAACCTCCTCCAGCCCCTACACCTCTCCCTTGCTGTGTAACCTCCTCCAGCCCTACACGCTTCCCTATCTCTGTCACCCCCTCCAGCCTCTCATCGCTCCCTATCTCTCTAACCTCCTCCAGCCCCTAGACCTCCCCCAATCTCTGTAACCTCCTCCAGCCCCTACACTCCTCCCGATCTCTGTAACCTCCTCCAGGATCTCACCCCACCATCTCTGTAACTACCTCCCCATCTCTGCAACCCGCACCAGCCTCCCATCCCTCCCTATCTCTGTAACCTCCTCCAGCCCCTACACCCCTCCCTATCTCTGTAACCACCTCCAGCTCCTACACCCCTCCCTATCTCTGTAACCTCCTCCAGCCCCTACACCCCTCCCTATCTCTGTAACCACCTCCAGCTCCTACACCCCTCCCTATCTCTGTAACCTCCTCCAGCCCCTACAACCCTCCCTATCTCTGTAAAAACCTACAGCCCCTACACTCCTCCCTATCTCTGTAACCTCCACCAGCCCCTACACCCCTCCTTATCTCTGTACCCTCCTCCAGCCCCTACACCCCTCCCTTTCTCTGTTACCTCCTCCAGCCCCTACATCCTTACATATTTCTGTAACCTCCTCCAGCCCTACACCCATCCTTATCTCTGAAACTCCCTCCCTTTCTCTGTAACCCCCTCCAGTCTCTCATCCCTCCCTATCTCTGTAACCTCCTCCAGCCCATACACCGCTCCCTGTCTGTGTAACCTCCTCCAGCCCCTACAACCCTCCCTATCTCTGTAACCTCCTCCAGCCCCTGCAACCCTCCCTATTTCTGTAAATCCCTCCCTATCTCTGTTGCCCCCTCCATCCTCTCATCCCTCCCTATCTCTGTAACCTCCTCCAGCCCGTACACCCCTCCCTATCTCTGTAACCTCCTCCAGTCCCTACACTCCTCCCTATCCCTGTAACCTTCTCCAACACCTACAACCCTCCCTATCTCTGTAACCTCCTCCAGCACCTACACCCCTCTCTATCTCTGTAACCCCCACCAGCCTCTCATCCCTCCCTATGTCTGTAACCTCCTCAAGCTCCTTCAACCCTCCCTATTTCTGTAACTCCCTCCCTATCTCTGTAACCCCCTCCAGACTCTCATCCCTCCCTATCTCTGTAACCTCCACCAGCCCATACACCCCTCCCTGTCTGTGTAACAACCTCCAGCCCCGACACCCTTCCCTTTCTCTGTATCCTCCTCCAGACCCTACACCTCTCCATATCTCTGTAACCCACTCCAGCCCCACACCCCTCCCTATCTCTGTAACCTCCTACAGCCTCTACACCCCTCCCTATCTCTGTAACCTCCTCCAGCCCCTACACCCCTCCCTATCTCTGTAACCTCTTCCGGTACCTACACCCCTCCCTATCTCTGTAACCTCCCCCAGCCTCTCACGCCCCCATCTCTGTAACTCCCTCCCCATCTCTGTAACCTGCAACAGCCTCCCATCCCACCCTAGATCTGTAAACTCCTCCAGCCTCTGATTACTCCCTATTTCTGTAACCTCCTCTAGCCCCTACACCTCTCCCTATTTCTGTAACCTCCTCCAGCCCCTACACCTCTCCCTATCTCTGTAACCTCCACCAGCCTCTACACCCCTCCCTCTCTATGTAACCTCCTCCAGCCCGTACATCCCTCCCTATCTCTGCA
Source organism: Isurus oxyrinchus (assembly GCA_026770705.1). Classification (NCBI taxonomy): domain Eukaryota; kingdom Metazoa; phylum Chordata; class Chondrichthyes; order Lamniformes; family Lamnidae; genus Isurus; species Isurus oxyrinchus. The sequence continues at coordinate 117,889 of JANJGN010001011.1, forward strand.
ACCTCTTCCAGTCCCTGCACCACTCCTTATCTCTGTAACCTCCTCTGGCTCCTACACGCCTCCTTATCTCTGTAACCTACTCCGGACCCTGCACCACTCCCTATATCTGTAACCTCCTCTGGCTCTTATACCCCTCCCGATCTCTGTAACCTCCTCCAGCACCCACAATCCTCACTATCTCTGTAACCTCCTACAGCCTCTACACCCTGCCCTATCTCTGTAACCTCCACCAGCTCCTACACCCCTTCCTACTCTGTAACTTCCTCCAGCCCCTACATCCCTCCCTATCACTGTAACTTCCTATCTCAGTAACCTCCTCCGGCCCCTACGACCCTCCTTATTTCTGTCACTTCCTCCCTATCTCTGTAACCCCCACCATCCTCTTATCCCTCCCTATCTCTGTAACCTCCTCCAGCCCTACACCCCTCCCTATCTCTATAACCTCATCCAGTCCATACACTCCTCCCTATCTCTGTAACCTCCTCCAACCCCTACAGCCCTCCCTATCTCTGTAACCTCCTCAGCTCCTACACCCCTCCTTATTTCTGTAACTCCCTCTCTATCTCTGTAATTTCCTATCTCTGTAACCCCCTCCAGCCCCTACACCCCTCCATATCTCTGTAACCTCCTCCGGCTCCTACACCTCTCCCTATCTCTCTAAACTCCTCCAGCCTATCACCCCTCACTATATCTGTAACCTCCTCCAACCCCTACACGCCTCCCTATCTCTGTAACCTCCTCCAGCCGCTCATCGCTCCCTATCTCTGTAACCTCCTGCAGAACCTACCCCCCTCCCTATCTCCGTAACTTCCTCCAGCCCCTACACCTCCCCATCTCTGTAACTCCGGCCCCATCTCTGTACCCCGCATCAGCCTCCCATCCCTCCCTATCTCTGTAACCTCCTCCAGCCCTACACGCTTCCCTATCTCTGTAACCTCCTCCTGCCCCTACACCCCTCCCTATCTCTGTAACCACCTCCAGCCCCTACACCCCTATCTCTGTAACCTCCTACAATCCCTACACACCTCCCTATCTCGGTAACCCCCTCCAGCCTCTCATCCCTCCCTATCTCTGAAACCCCCGCCAGCTCCAACACCCCTACCTATCTCTGTAACCTACACCAGCCCCTACACCTTCCCTATCTCTGCAACCTCATCCAACCACTACATGCCTCCCTATCTCTGTAACCTCCTCCAGCCCCTACAACCCTCCCTATATCTGTAACCTCCTATACCCCTACACCCCTCCTTATCTCTGTAACCTCCTCCAGCCCCTACACCCCTTTCTATCTCTGTAACACCCTCCAGCCTCTCATCCCTCCCTATCTCTGTAACCTCCTCCAGTCCCTACACCCCTCCCTATCTGTGTAACCTCCTCTAGCCTCTTCCCCACCCATCTCTGTAACTCCCTCCCTATCTCTGTAACCTGCACCAGCCTCCCATCCCTCCCTATCTCTGTAACTTCCTCCAGCCTCTGATCACTCCCTATTTCTGTAACCTCCTCCAGCCCCTACACCTCTCCCTATCTCTGTAACCTCCTCCAGCCCCTACACCTCTCCCTATCTCTGTAACCTCCTCCAGCCCCTACAACCGTCCCTATTTCTGTAACTCCCTCCCTATCTCTGTTGCCCCCTCCATCCTCTCATCCCTCCCTATCTCTGTAACCTCCTCCAGTCCCTACACACCTCTCTATCTCTGTAACCCCTCCAGCCTCTCATCCCTCCCTATCTCTGTAACCTCCTCCAGCCCCTGCACCACTCCCTATCTCTGTAACTTCCTCTGGCTCTTACACCCCTCCCTATTTCTGTAACCTCCTCCAGCCCCCACAATCCTCACTGTCTCTGTAACCTAATACAGCCTCTACACCCCTTCCTAATCTGTAACTTCCTCCAGCCCCTACAGCCCTCCCTATCTCTGTAACATCCTATCTCAGTAACCTCCTCCAGCCCCTACAACCCTCCCTATCTCTGTAACCCCCATCATCCTCTCATCCCTCCCTATCTCAGTAAACTCCTCCAGTCCCTACACTCCTCCCTATCTTTGTAACCTCCTCCAACCCCTACAACCCTCCCTATCTCTGTAACCACCTCCAGCCCCTACACCACGCCCTATCTCTGTAACCTCCTCCAGCCTCTCAACCTCCATCTCTGTAACACCCGCCCCATCTCTGTACCTTGCACCAGTCTCACATCCCTCCCAATATCTGTAACCTCCTCCAGCACCTACACCCCTCTCTATCTCTGTAACCCCCTCCAGCCTCTCATCCCTCCCTATCTCTGTAACCTCCTCCAGCCCCTACACCCCTCTCTCTCTCTGTAACCCCCTCCAGCCTCTCATCCCTCCCTATCTCTGTAACCTCCTCCAGCCTCTCACCCCACCATCTCTGTAACAACCTCCCCATCTCTGTAACCTGCACCAGCCTCCCATCCCTCCCTATATCTGTAAACTCCTCCAGCCCCTACACCCCTCCCTATCTCTGTAACCACCTCCAGCTCCTACACCCCTTCCTACTCTGTAACTTCTTCCAGCCCCTACACCCCTCCCTATCTCAGTAAACTCATCCAATATCTACACCACTCCCTATCTCTGTAACCTGCTCCAGCCCCAACAACCCTCCCTATCTCTGTAAAAACCTACAGCCCCTACACCCATCCCTATCTCTGTAACCTCCTCCAGCCCCTACATCCTTACATATCTCTGTAACCTCCTCCAGCACCGACACCCCAACCTATCTCTGTAACCTCCTCCAGCCTCTCATCCCTCCCTATCTCTGTAACCTCCTCCAGCCCATACACCCCTCCCTGTCTGTGTAACCTCCTCCAGCCCCTACACTCTTCCCTACCTCTGTAACCTCCTCCAGCCACTCCACCCCTCCCTATCTCTGTAACCTCCTCCAGCCCTTACACCCCTCCCTATCTCTGTAACCTCCTCCAGCACCTACAACCCTCTCTATCTCTGTAACCCCCTCCAGCCTCTCATCCCTCCCTATCTCTGTAACCTCCTCCAGTCCCTACACCCCTCCCTATCTCTGTAACCTCCTCAAGCTCCTACAACCCTCCCTATTTCTGTAACTCCCTCCCTATCTCTGTAACCCCCTCCAGACTCTCATCCCTCCCTATCTCTGTAACCTCCACCAACCCATACACCCCTCCCTGTCTGTGTAACCTCCTCCAGCCCCTACACCCTTCCCTTTCTCTGTAACCTCCTCCAGAACCTACACCCCTCCATATCTCTGTAACCTGCTCCAGCACCTACACCCCTCTCTATCTCTGCAACCTCCTCCAGCACCTACACCCCTCTCTATCTCTGTAACCCCCTCCAGCCTCTCATCCCTCCCTATCTCTGTAATTTCCTCCAGCCCCTACACCCCTCCCTATCTCTGTAACCTCCTCCAGCACCTACACCCCTCTCTATCTCTGTAACCCCCTCCAGCCTCTCATCCCTCCCTATCTCTGTAACCTCCTCCAGCCCCTACACCCCTCCCTATCTCTGTAACCTCCTCCAGCACCTACACCCCTCTCTATCTCTGCAACCTCCTCCAGCCTCTCACCCCACCATCTCTGTAACCTGCACCAGCCTCCCATCCCTCCCTATATCTGTAAACTCCTCCAGCCCCGACACCCCACCCTATCTCAGTAAACTCATCCAATGTCTACACCACTCCCTATCTCTGTAACCTGCTCCAGCCCCTACAACCCTCCCTATCTCTGTAAAAACCTACAGCCCCTACACCCCTCCCTATCTCTGTAACCTCCACCAGCCCCTACACCCCTCCCTATCTCTGTACCCTCCTCCAGCCCCTACACCCCTCCCTTTCTCTGTTACCTCCTCCAGCCACTACATCCTTACATATCTCTGTAACCTCCTCCAGCCCTACACCCATCCTTATCTCTGTAACTCCCTCCCTTTCTCTGTAACCACCTCCAGACTCTCATCCCTCCCTATCTCTGTAACCTGCTCCAGCCCCTACAACCCTCCCTATCTCTGTAAAAACCTACAGCCCCTACACCCCTCCCGATCTCTGTAACTTCTTCCAGCCCCTACACCCCTCCCTATCTCAGTAAACTCATCCAATGTCTACACCACTCCCTATCTCTGTAACCCCCACCATCCTCTTATCCCTCCCTATCTCTGTAACCTCCTCCAGCCCTACACCCCTCCCTATCTCTATAACCTCATCCAGTCCATACACTCCTCCCTATCTCTGTAACATCCTCCAACCCCTACAGCCCTCCCTATCTCTGTAACCTCCTCAGCTCCTACACCCCTCCTTATTTCTGTAACTCCCTCTCTATCTCTGTAATTTCCTATCTCTGTAACCCCCTCCAGCCCCTACACCCCTCCATATCTCTGTAACCTCCTCCGGCTCCTACACCTCTCCCTATCTCTCTAAACTCCTCCAGCCTATCACCCCTCACTATATCTGTAACCTCCTCCAACCCCTACACGCCTCCCTATCTCTGTAACCTCCTCCAGCCGCTCATCGCTCCCTATCTCTGTAACCTCCTGCAGAACCTACCCCCCTCCCTATCTCTGTAACTTCCTCCAGCCCCTACACCTCCCCATCTCTGTAACTCCGGCCCCATCTCTGTACCCCGCATCAGCCTCCCATCCCTCCCTATCTCTGTAACCTCCTCCAGCCCTACACGCTTCCCTATCTCTGTAACCTCCTCCTGCCCCTACACCCCTCCCTATCTCTGTAACCACCTCCAGCCCCTACACCCCTATCTCTGTAACCTCCTACAATCCCTACACACCTCCCTATCTCGGTAACCCCCTCCAGCCTCTCATCCCTCCCTATCTCTGAAACCCCCGCCAGCTCCAACACCCCTACCTATCTCTGTAACCTACACCAGCCCCTACACCTTCCCTATCTCTGCAACCTCATCCAACCACTACATGCCTCCCTATCTCTGTAACCTCCTCCAGCCCCTACAACCCTCCCTATATCTGTAACCTCCTATACCCCTACACCCCTCCTTATCTCTGTAACCTCCTCCAGCCCCTACACCCCTTTCTATCTCTGTAACACCCTCCAGCCTCTCATCCCTCCCTATCTCTGTAACCTCCTCCAGTCCCTACACCCCTCCCTATCTGTGTAACCTCCTCTAGCCTCTTCCCCACCCATCTCTGTAACTCCCTCCCTATCTCTGTAACCTGCACCAGCCTCCCATCCCTCCCTATCTCTGTAACTTCCTCCAGCCTCTGATCACTCCCTATTTCTGTAACCTCCTCCAGCCCCTACACCTCTCCCTATCTCTGTAACCTCCTCCAGCCCCTACACCTCTCCCTATCTCTGTAACCTCCTCCAGCCCCTACAACCGTCCCTATTTCTGTAACTCCCTCCCTATCTCTGTTGCCCCCTCCATCCTCTCATCCCTCCCTATCTCTGTAACCTCCTCCAGTCCCTACACACCTCTCTATCTCTGTAACCCCTCCAGCCTCTCATCCCTCCCTATCTCTGTAACCTCCTCCAGCCCCTGCACCACTCCCTATCTCTGTAACTTCCTCTGGCTCTTACACCCCTCCCTATTTCTGTAACCTCCTCCAGCCCCCACAATCCTCACTGTCTCTGTAACCTAATACAGCCTCTACACCCCTTCCTAATCTGTAACTTCCTCCAGCCCCTACAGCCCTCCCTATCTCTGTAACATCCTATCTCAGTAACCTCCTCCAGCCCCTACAACCCTCCCTATCTCTGTAACCCCCATCATCCTCTCATCCCTCCCTATCTCAGTAAACTCCTCCAGTCCCTACACTCCTCCCTATCTTTGTAACCTCCTCCAACCCCTACAACCCTCCCTATCTCTGTAACCACCTCCAGCCCCTACACCACGCCCTATCTCTGTAACCTCCTCCAGCCTCTCAACCTCCATCTCTGTAACACCCGCCCCATCTCTGTACCTTGCACCAGTCTCACATCCCTCCCAATATCTGTAACCTCCTCCAGCACCTACACCCCTCTCTATCTCTGTAACCCCCTCCAGCCTCTCATCCCTCCCTATCTCTGTAACCTCCTCCAGCCCCTACACCCCTCTCTCTCTCTGTAACCCCCTCCAGCCTCTCATCCCTCCCTATCTCTGTAACCTCCTCCAGCCTCTCACCCCACCATCTCTGTAACAACCTCCCCATCTCTGTAACCTGCACCAGCCTCCCATCCCTCCCTATATCTGTAAACTCCTCCAGCCCCTACACCCCTCCCTATCTCTGTAACCACCTCCAGCTCCTACACCCCTTCCTACTCTGTAACTTCTTCCAGCCCCTACACCCCTCCCTATCTCAGTAAACTCATCCAATATCTACACCACTCCCTATCTCTGTAACCTGCTCCAGCCCCAACAACCCTCCCTATCTCTGTAAAAACCTACAGCCCCTACACCCATCCCTATCTCTGTAACCTCCTCCAGCCCCTACATCCTTACATATCTCTGTAACCTCCTCCAGCACCGACACCCCAACCTATCTCTGTAACCTCCTCCAGCCTCTCATCCCTCCCTATCTCTGTAACCTCCTCCAGCCCATACACCCCTCCCTGTCTGTGTAACCTCCTCCAGCCCCTACACTCTTCCCTACCTCTGTAACCTCCTCCAGCCACTCCACCCCTCCCTATCTCTGTAACCTCCTCCAGCCCTTACACCCCTCCCTATCTCTGTAACCTCCTCCAGCACCTACAACCCTCTCTATCTCTGTAACCCCCTCCAGCCTCTCATCCCTCCCTATCTCTGTAACCTCCTCCAGTCCCTACACCCCTCCCTATCTCTGTAACCTCCTCAAGCTCCTACAACCCTCCCTATTTCTGTAACTCCCTCCCTATCTCTGTAACCCCCTCCAGACTCTCATCCCTCCCTATCTCTGTAACCTCCACCAACCCATACACCCCTCCCTGTCTGTGTAACCTCCTCCAGCCCCTACACCCTTCCCTTTCTCTGTAACCTCCTCCAGAACCTACACCCCTCCATATCTCTGTAACCTGCTCCAGCACCTACACCCCTCTCTATCTCTGCAACCTCCTCCAGCACCTACACCCCTCTCTATCTCTGTAACCCCCTCCAGCCTCTCATCCCTCCCTATCTCTGTAATTTCCTCCAGCCCCTACACCCCTCCCTATCTCTGTAACCTCCTCCAGCACCTACACCCCTCTCTATCTCTGTAACCCCCTCCAGCCTCTCATCCCTCCCTATCTCTGTAACCTCCTCCAGCCCCTACACCCCACCCTATCTCTGTAACCTCCTCCAGCACCTACACCCCTCTCTATCTCTGCAACCTCCTCCAGCCTCTCACCCCACCATCTCTGTAACCTGCACCAGCCTCCCATCCCTCCCTATATCTGTAAACTCCTCCAGCCCCGACACCCCTCCCTATCTCAGTAAACTCATCCAATGTCTACACCACTCCCTATCTCTGTAACCTGCTCCAGCCCCTACAACCCTCCCTATCTCTGTAAAAACCTACAGCCCCTACACCCCTCCCTATCTCTGTAACCTCCACCAGCCCCTACACCCCTCCCTATCTCTGTACCCTCCTCCAGCCCCTACACCCCTCCCTTTCTCTGTTACCTCCTCCAGCCACTACATCCTTACATATCTCTGTAACCTCCTCCAGCCCTACACCCATCCTTATCTCTGTAACTCCCTCCCTTTCTCTGTAACCCCCTCCAGACTCTCATCCCTCCCTATCTCTGTAACCTGCTCCAGCCCCTACAACCCTCCCTATCTCTGTAAAAACCTACAGCCCCTACACCCCTCCCTATCTCTGTAACCTCCACCAGCCCCTACACCCCTCCCTTTCTCTGTTACCTCCTCCAGCCACTACATCCTTACATATCTCTGTAACCTCCTCCAGCCCTACACCCATCCTTATCTCTGTAACTCCCTCCCTATCTCTGTAACCTCCTCCAGCCCATACACCCCTCCCTGTCTGTGTAACCTCCTCCAGCCCCTACACCCCTCCCTATCTCTGTAATCTCCTCCAGCACCTACAACCCTCTCTATCTCTGTAACCCCCTCCAGTCCCTACACCCCTCCCTATCTCTGTAACCTCCTCAAACTCCTACAACCCTCCCTATTTCTGTAACTCCCTCCCTATCTCTGTAACCCCCTCCAGACTCTCATCCCTCCCTATCTCTGTAACCTCCACCAACCCATACACCCCTCCCTGTCTGTGTAACCTCCTCCAGCCCCTACACCCTTCCCTTTCTCTGTAACCTCCTCCAGAACCTACACCCCTCCATATCTCTGTAACCTCCTCCAGCCCCACACCCCTCCCTATCTCTGTAACCTCCTACAGCCCCTACACCCCTTTCTATCTCTGTAACACCCTCCAGCCTCTCATCCCTCCCTATCTCTGTAACCTCCTCCAGTCCCTACACCCCTCCCTATCTGTGTAACCTCCTCTAGCCTCTTCCCCACCCATCTCTGTAACTCCCTCCCTATCTCTGTAACCTGCACCAGCCTCCCATCCCTCTCTATCTCTGTAACTTCCTCCAGCCTCTGATCACTCCCTATTTCTGTAACCTCCTCCAGCCCCTACACCTCTCCCTATCTCTGTAACCTCCTCCAGCCCCTACAACCGTCCCTATTTCTGTAACTCCCTCCCTATCTCTGTTGCCCCCTCCATCCTCTCATCCCTCCCTATCTCTGTAACCTCCTCTAGCACCTACACCCCTCTCTATCACTGTATCCCCCTCCACCTCTCATCCCACCCTATCTCTGTAACCTCCTCCAGTCCCTACACACATCTCTATCTCTGTAACCCCTCCAGCCTCTCATCCCTCCCTATCTCTGTAACCTCCTCCAGCCCCTGCACCACTCCCTATCTCTGTAACTTCCTCTGGCTCTTACACCCCTCCCTATTTCTGTAACCTCCTCCAGCCCCCACAATCCTCACTATCTCTGTAACCTAATACAGCCTCTACACCCCTTCCTAATCTGTAACTTCCTCCAGCCCCTACAGCCCTCCCTATCTCTGTAACATCCTATCTCAGTAACCTCCTCCAGCCCCTACAACCCTCCCTATCTCTGTAACCCCCATCATCCTCTCATCCCTCCCTATCTCAGTAAACTCCTCCAGTCCCTACACTCCTCCCTATCCTTGTAACCTCCTCCAACCCATACAACCCTCCCTATCTCTGTAACCACCTCCAGCCCCTACACCACGCCCTATCTCTGTAACCTCCTCCAGCCTCTCAACCTCCATCTCTGTAACACCCGCCCCATCTCTGTACCTTGCACCAGCCTCACATCCCTCCCAATATCTGTAACCTCCTCCAGCACCTACACCCCTCTCTATCTCTGTAACCCCCTCCAGCCTCTCATCCCTCCCTATCTCTGTAACCTCCTCCAGCCCCTACACCCCTCCCTATCTCTGTAACCTCCTCCAGCACCTACACCCCTCTCTATCTCTGTAACCCCCTCCAGCCTCTCATCCCTCCCTATCTCTGTAACCTCCTCCAGCCTCTCACCCCACCATCTCTGTAACAACCTCCCCATCTCTGTAACCTGCACCAGCCTCCCATCCCTCCCTATATCTGTAACCTCCTCCAGCCCCTACACCTCTCCCTTGCTGTGTAACCTCCTCTAGCCCCTACACCCCTTCCTATCTCTGTAACCACCTCCAGCTCCTACACCCCTTCCTACTCTGTAACTTCTTCCAGCCCCTACACCCCTCCCGATCTCTGTAACTTCTTCCAGCCCCTACACCCCTCCCTATCTCAGTAAACTCATCCAATGTCTACACCACTCCCTATCTCTGTAACCTGCTCCAGCCCCAACAACCCTCCCTATCTCTGTAAAAACCTACAGCCCCTACACCCATCCCTATCTCTGTATCCTCCTCCAGCCCCTACATCCTTACATATCTCTGTAACCTCCTCCAGCCTCTCATCCCTCCCTATCTCTGTAACCTCCTCCAGCCCATACACCCCTCCCTGTCTGTGTAACCTCCTCCAGCCCCTACACTCTTCCCTACCTCTGTAACCTCCTCCAGCCACTCCACCCCTCCCTATCTCTGTAACCTCCATCAGCCCTTACACCCCTCCCTATCTCTGTAACCTCCTCCAGCACCTACAACCCTCTCTATCTCCGTAACCCCCTCCAGCCTCTCATCCCTCCCTATCTCTGTAACATTCTCCAGTCCCTACACCCCTCCCTATCTCTGTAACCTCCTCAAGCTCCTACAACCCTCCCTATTTCTGTAACACCCTCCCTATCTCTGTAACCCCCTCCAGACTCTCACCCCTCCCTATCTCTGTAACCTCCACCAACCCATACACCCCTCCCTGTCTGTGTAACGTCCTCCAGCCCCTACACCCTTCCCTTTCTCTGTAACCTCCTCCAAAACCTACACCCCTCCATATCTCTGTAACCTGCTCCAGCCCCTACACCCCTCCCTATCTCTGTAACCTCCTCCAGCACCTACACCCCTCTCTATCTCTGTAACCCCCTCCAGCCTCTCATCCCTCCCTATCTCTGTAACTTCCTCCAGCCCCTACACCCCTCCCTATCTCTGTAACCTCCTCCAGCACTTACACCCCTCTCTAACTCTGTAAACCCCTCCAGCCTCTCATCCCTCCCTATCTCTGTAACCTCCTCCAGCCCCTACACCCCTCCCTATCTCTGTAACCTCCTCCAGCACCTACACCCCTCTCTATCTCTGCAACCTCCTCCAGCCTCTCACCCCACCATCTCTGTAACCTGCACCAGCCTCCCATCCCTCCCTATATCTGTAAACTCCTCCAGCCCCTACACCCCACCCTATCTCAGTAAACTCATCCAATGTCTACACCACTCCCTATCTCTGTAACCTGCTCCAGCCCCTACAACCCTCCCTATCTCTGTAAAAACCTATAGCCCCTACACCTCTCCCTATCTCTGTAACCTCCACCAGCCCCTACACCCCTCCCTTTCTCTGTTACCTCCTCCAGCCACTACATCCTTACATATCTCTGTAACCTCCTCCAGCCCTACACCCATCCTTATCTCTGTAACTCCCTCCCTATCTCTGTAACCTCCTCCAGCCCATACACCCCTCCCTGTCTGTGTAACCTCCTCCAGCCCCTACACCCCTCCCTATCTCTGTAACCTCCTCCAGCCCATACACCCCTCCCTGTCTGTGTAACCTCCTCCAGCCCCTACACCCCTCCCTATCTCTGTAACCTCCTCCAGCACCTACAACCCTCTCTATCTCTGTAACCCCCTCCAGCCTCTCATCCCTCCCTATCTCTGTAACCTCCTCCAGTCCCTACACCACTCGCTATCTCTGTAACCTCCTCAAGCTCCTACAACCCTCCCTATTTCTGTAACTCCCTCCCTTTCTCTGTAACCTCCTCCAGAACCTACACCCCTCCATATCTCTGTAACCTCCTCCAGCCCCACACCCCTCCCTATCTCTGTAACCTCCTACAGCCTCTACACCCCGCCCTATCTCTGTAACCTCCTCCAGCCCCTACATGCCTCCCTATCTCTGTAACCTCCTCCAGTACCTACACCCCTCCCTATCTCTGTAACCACCTCCAGCCTCTCACGCCCCCATCTCTGTAACTCCCTCCCCATCTCTGTAACCTGCAACAGCCTCCCATCCCACCCTAGATCTGTAAACTCCTCCAGCCTCTGATCACTCCCTATTTCTGTAACCTCCTCTAGCCCCTACACCTCTCCCTATTTCTGTAACCTATTCCTGCCCCTACACCTCTCCCTATCTCTGTAACCTCCTCCAGCCCCTACACCCCTCCCTATCTATGTAACCTCCTCCAGCCCGTACACCCCTCCCTATCTCTGTAACCTCCTCCAGTCCCTGCACCACTCCTTATCTCTGTAACCTCCTCTGGCTCCTACACGCCTCCCTATCTCTGTAACCTACTCCGGCCCCTGCACCACTCCCTATATCTGTAACCTCCTCTGGCTCTTACACCCCTCCCTATCTCTGTAACCTCCTCCAGCACCCACAATCCTCACTGTCTCTGTAACCTCCTACAGCCTCTACACCTCGCCCTATCTCTGTAACCTCCACCAGCTCCTACACCCCTTCCTACTCTGTAACTTCCTCCAGCCCCTCCATCCCTCCCTATCACTGTAAATTCCTATCACAGTAACCTCCTCCGGCCCCTACAACCCTCCTTATTTCTGTCACTCCCTCCCTATCTCTGTAACCCCCACCATCCTCTCATCCCGCCCTATCTCTGTAACCTCCTCCAGTGCATACAGTCCTCCCTATCTCTGTAACCTCCTCCAGCCCCTACACCACTCCCTATCTCTATAACCTCCTCCAGTCCATACACTCCTCCCTATCCCTGTAACCTCCTCCAACCCCTACAGCCCTCCCTATCCCGGTAACCTACTCCAGCCCCAACACCCCTTGCTATCTCTGTAACCTCCTCATGCCCGTACACCACTCCCTATCTCTGTAACCTCTTCCAGCACCTACGCCCCTCCCTATCTCTGTAACCTCCTCAGCTCCTACACCCCTCCTTATTTCTGTAACTCCCTCTATCTCTGTAATTTCCTATCTCTGTAACCCCCTCCAGCCCCTACACCCCTCCCTATCTCTGTAACCTCCTCCGGCTCCTACACCTCTCCCTATCTCTCTAAACTGCTCCAGCCTATCACCCCTCCCTATCTCCGTAACCTCCTCCAGTCCCTACACCCTCCCTATCTCTGTAACCTACTCCGGCTCCTACTCCTCACCCTATCTCTGTAATCTCCACTTGCCTCTCACCCCTCCCTATCTCTGTAACCTCCTCCAGTCCCTAGACCCCTCCCTAAATCTGTAACCTCCTCCAACCCCTACACGGCTCCCTATCTCTGTAACCTCCTCCAGCTGCTCATCGCTCCGTATCTCTGTAACCTCCTGCAGGCCCTACCCCCTCCCTATCTCTGTAACTTCCTCCAGCCCCTACACCTCCCCCTTACTCTGTAACCTCCTCCAGTCCCTACAATCCTCTCTATCCTTGTAACCTCCTCCAACCCCTACACACCTCCCTATCTCTGTAACCTCCTCCAGACCCTACACCCCGCCCTTTCTCTGTAACAACCTCCAGCCTCTCATCCCTCCCTATCTCTGTAAACTCCTCCAGTCCCTACACCCCTCCCTATCTCTGTAACCTCCTCCAGACTCTTCCCCCCCCATCTCTGTAACTCCCTCCCTTTCTCTGTAACCTGCACCAGCCTCCCATCCCTCCCTATCTCTGTCACCTCCTCCAGCCCCTACACCCCTCCCTATCTCTGTAACCTCCTCCAGCCTCTCAACCCCCATCTCTGTAACACCCGCCCCATCTCTGTAATTGCACCAGCCTCACATCCCTCCCAATCTCTGTAACCTCCTCCAGCACCTACACCACTCCCTATCTCTGTAACCACCTCCAGCTCCTACACCCCTCCCTATCTCTGTAAACTCCTCCAGCCCCTACACTCCTCCCGATCTCTGTAACCTCCTCCAGGCTCTCACCCCACCATCTCTGTAACCTCCTCCAGCCTCCCATCCCTCCCTATCTCTGTAAAAACCTACAGCCCCTACACCCCTCCCTATCTCTGTAACCTCCACCAGCCCCTACACCCCTCCCTATCTCTGTTACCTCCTCCAGCCCCTACATCCTTACATATCTCTGTAACCTCCTCCAGCCCTACACCCATCCTTATCTCTGTAACTCCCTCCCTTTCTCTGTAACCTCCTCCAGCACCTACACCCCTCTCTATCTCTGTAACCCCCTCCAGCCTCTCATCCCTCCCTATCTCTGTAACCTCCTCCAGTCCCTACATCCCTCCCTATCTCTGTAACCTTCTCAAGCTCCTACAACCCTCCCTATTTCTGTAACTCCCTCCCTATCTCTGTAACCCCCTCCAGACTCTCATCCCTCCCTATCTCTGTAACCTCCACCAACCCATACAATTCTCCCTGTCTGTGTAACCTCCTCCAGCCCCTACACCCTTCCCTTTCTCTGTAACCTCCTCCAGCCTCCCATCCCTCCCTGTCTCTGTAAAAACCTACAGCCCCTACACCCCTCCCTATCTCTGTAACCTCCACCAGCCCCTACACCCCTCCCTATCTCTGTTACCTCCTCCAGCCCCTACATCCTTACATATCTCTGTAACCTCCTCCAGCCCTACACCCATCCTTATCTCTGTAACTCCCTCCCTTTCTCTGTAACCTCCTCCAGCACCTACACCCCTCTCTATCTCTGTAACCCCCTCCAGCCTCTCATCCCTCCCTATCTCTGTAACCTCCTCCAGTCCCTACATCCCTCCCTATCTCTGTAACCTTCTCAAGCTCCTACAACCCTCCCTATTTCTGTAACTCCCTCCCTATCTCTGTAACCCCCTCCAGACTCTCATCCCTCCCTATCTCTGTAACCTCCACCAACCCATACAATTCTCCCTGTCTGTGTAACCTCCTCCAGCCCCTACACCCTTCCCTTTCTCTGTAACCTCCTCCAGAACCAACACCCCTCCATATCTCTGTAACCTCCTCCAGCCACACACCCCTCCCTATCTCTGTAACCTCCTACAGCCTCTACACCCCGCCCTATCTCTGTAACCTCCTCCAGCCCCTACATGTCTCCCTATCTCTGTAACCTCCTCCAGTACCTACATCCCTCCCTATCTCTGTAACCTCCTCCAGCCACTACATGTCTCCCTATCTCTGTAACCTCCTCCAGTACCTACACCCCACCCTATCTCTGTATCCTCCTCCAGCCTCTCACGCCCCCATCTCTGTAACTCCCTCCCCATCTCTGTAACCTGCAACAGCCTCCCATCCCACCCTAGATCTGTAAACTCCTCCAGCCTCTGATCACTCCCTATTTGTGTAACCTCCTCTAGGCCCTACACCTCTCCCTATTTCTGTAATCTCCTCCAGCCCCTACACCTCTCCCTATCTCTGTAACATCCTCCAGCCCCTACACCCCTCCCTATCTATGTAACCTCCTCCAGCCCATACACCCCTCCCTATCTCTGTAACCTCCTCCAGTCCCTGCACCACTCCTTATCTCTGTAACCTCCTCTGGCTCCTACACGCCTCCCTATCTCTGTAACCTACTCCGGCCCCTGCACCACTCCCTATATCTGTAACCTCCTCTGGCTCTTACACCCCTCCCTATCTCTGTAACCTCCTCCAGCTCCTACACCCCTTCCTACTCTGTAACCTCCTCCGTCCCTACACCTTCCCTATCTCTGTAACCTGCTCCAGCCCATACACCCCTCCCTGTCTGTGTAACCTCCTCCAGCCCCTACACCCCTCGCTATCTCTGTAACCTCCTCCAGCACCTACACCCCTCTCTATCTCTGTAACCCCCTCCAGTCCCTACACCCCTCCCTATCTCTGTAACCTCCTCAAGCTCCTACAACCCTCCCTATTTCTGTAACTCCCTCCCTATCTCTGTAACCCCCTCCAGACTCTCATCCCTTCCTATCTCTGTAACCTCCACCAGCCCATACACTCCTCCCTGTCTGTGTAACCTCCTCCAGCCCCTACACCCGTCCCTATCTCTCTAACCTCCTCCAGTCCCTAAACCCCTCCCTTTCTCTGTATCCTCCTCCAGACCCTACACCCCTCCATATCTTTGTAACCCACTCCAGCCCCACACCCCTCCCTATCACTGTAACCTCCTCCAGCACCCACAATCCTCACTATCTCTGTAACCTCCTACAGCCTCTACACCCCGCCCTATCTCTGTAACCTCCACCAGCTCCTACACCCCTTCCTACTCTGTAACTTCCTCCACCCTTACAACCCTCCTTATTTCTGTCAATCCCTCCCTATCTCTGTAACCTCCTCCAGCCCTACACCCCACCCTATCTCTATAACCTCCTCCAGTCCATACACTCCCCCCTATCCCTGTAACCTCCTCCAACCCCTACAGCCCTCCCTATCTCGGTAACCTCCTCCAGCCCTACACCCCACCCTATCTCTATAACCTCCTCCAGTCCATACACTCCTCCCTATCCCTGTAACCTCCTCCAACCCCTACAGCCCTCCCTATCTCGGTAACTTCCTCCAGCCCCTACACCCCTTGCTATCTCTGTAACCTCTTCCAGCCCCTACACCACTCCCTATCTCTGTAACCTCCTCTGGTTCCTAACCCCTCCCTATCTCTGTAACCTCCTCAGCTCCTACACCCCTCCTTATTTCTGTAACTCCCTCTCTATCTCTGTAATTTCCTATCTCTGTAAACCCCTCCAGCCCCTACACCCCTCCATATCTCTGTAACCTCCTCCGGCTCCTACACCTCTCCCTATCTCTCTAAACTCCTCCAGCCTATCACCCCTCCCTATCTCCGTAACCTCCTCCAGTCCCTACACCCTCCCTGTCTCTGTAAACTCCTCCAGCTCTACACCCCTCCCTATCTCTGTAACCTCCTCCGGCTCCTACTCCTCAGCCTAACTCTGTAACCTCCTCCAGTCCCTAGACCCCTCCCTAAATCTGTAACATCCTCCAACCCCTACACGCCTCCCTATCTCTGTAACATCCTCCAGCCGCTCATCGCTCCCTATCTCTGTAACCTCCTGCAGACCCTACCCCCCTCCCTATCTCTGTAACTTCCTCCAGCCCCTACACCTCCCCCTATCTCTGTAACCTCCTCCAGTCCCTACACTCCCTCTCTATCCTTGTAACCTCCTCCAGCCCCTACACCCCGCCCTATCTCTGTAACCTCCACCAGCCTCTCACCCCCCCATCTCTGTAACTGCGGCCCCATCTCTGTACCCCGCACCAGCCTCCCATCCCTCCCTATCTCTGTAACCTCCTCCAGCCCTACACGCTTCCCTATCTCTGTAACCCCCTCCAGCCTCTCATCGCTCACTATCTCTGTAACTTCCTCCTGCCCCTACACCCCTCCCTATCTCTGTAACCACCTCCAGCCCCTGCACCCCTATCTCTGTAACCTCCTCCAATCCCTACACCCCTCCCTATCTTGGTAACCCCCTCCCGCCTCTCATCCCTCCCTATCTCTGTAACCTCCACCAGCTCCTACACCTTCCCTATCTCTGTAACCTCATCCAACCACTACACCCCTCCCTATCTCTGTAACCTCCTCCAGGCCCTACAACCCTCCCTATATCTGTAACCTCCTACAGCCCCTACACCCCTCCCTATCTCTGTAACCTCCTCCAGCCCCTACACCCCTCCCTATCTCTGTACCCTCCTCCATCCCCCATACCCCTCCCTGTCTCTGTAACCTCCTCCAGACCTACACCCCTCTTATCTCTGTAATTCCCTCCCTTTCTCTGTAAACCCCTCCAGCCTCTCATCTCTCCCTATCTCTGTAACCTCCTCCAGCCGCTACACCCCTTTCTATCTCTGTAACACCCTCCAGCTCCTACACCTCTCCCTATCTCTGTAACCTCCTCCAGCCCCTACAACCCTCCCTATCTCTGTAACCTCCTCCAGCCTCTGATCACTCCCTATTTCTGTAACCTCCTCCAGCCCCTACACCTCTCCCTATCTCTGTAACCTCCTCCAGCCCCTACAACCCTATCTCTGTAACTTCCTATCTCTGTAACCTCCTCCAGCCCCTACAACCCTCCCTATTTCTGTAACTCCCTCCCTATCTCTGTTGCCCCCTCCATCCTCTCATCCCTCCCTATCTCTGTAACCTCCTCCAGCCCCTACACCCCTCCCTATCTCTGTAACCTCCTCCAGTCCCTACACTCCTCCCTCTCCCTGTAACCTTCTCCAATCCCTACAACCCTCCCTATCTCTGTAACCACCTCCAGCCCCTACACCCCTCCCTATCTCTGTAACCTCCTCCAGCCTCTCAACCCCCATCTCTGTAACACCCGCCCCATCTCTGTACCTTGCACCAGCCTCCCATCCCTCCCTATATCTGTAAACTCCTCCAGCCCCTTCACCTCTCCCTTGCTGTGTAACCTCCTCCAGCCTTACACGCTTCCCTATCTCTGTCACCCCCCCAGCCTCCCATCCCTCGCTATCTCTGTCACCTCCTCCAGCCCCTACACCCCTCCCTATCTCTGTAACCACCTCCAGCTCCTACACCCCTCCCTATCTCTGTAACTTCCTCCGGCCCCTACACCCCTCCCTATCTCTGTAACTTCCTCCAGCCCCTACACCCCTCCCTATCTCTGTAACCACCTCCAGCTCCTACACCCCTCCCTATCTCTGTAACTTCCTCCGGCCCCTACACCCCTCCCTATCTCTGTAACTTCCTCCAACCCCTACACCCCTCCCTATCTCTGTAACCACCTCCAGCTCCTACACCCCTCCCTATTTCTGTAACCTCCTCCAGCCCCTACACCCCTCCCTATCTCTGTAACCTCCTCCAGCCCCTACAACCCTCCCTATCTCTGTAAAAACCTACAGCCCCTACTCCCCTCCCTATCTCTGTAACCTCCACCAGCCCCTACACCCCTCCCTATCTCTGTACCCTCCTCCAGCCCCTACACCCCTCCCTTTCTCTGTTACCTCCTCCAGCCCCTACATCCTTACATATCTCTGTAACCTCCTCCAGCCCTACAACCATCCTTATCTCTGTAACTCCCTCCCTTTCTCTGAAACCCCCTCCAGTGTCTCATCCCTCCCTATCTCTGTAACCTCCTCCAGCCCATACACCCCTCCCTGTCTGTGTAACCTCCTCCAGCCCCTACACCCCTCGCTATCTCTGTAACCTCCTCCAGCACCTACACCCCTCTCTATCTCTGTAACCCCCTCCAGTCCCTACACCCCTCCCTATCTCTGTAACCTCCTCAAGCTCCTACAACCCTCCCTATTTCTGTAACTCCCTCCCTATCTCTGTAACCCCCTCCAGACTCTCATCCCTCCCTATCTCTGTAACCTCCACCAGCCCATACACTCCTCCCTGTCTGTGTAACCTCCTCCAGCCCCTACACCCTTCCCTTTCTCTGTATCCTCCTCCAGACCCTACACCCCTCCATATCTTTGTAACCCACTCCAGCCCCACACCCCTCCCTATCTCTGTAACCTCCTCCAACACCCACAATCCTAACTATCTCTGTAACCTCCTACAACCTCTACACCCCGCCCTATCTCTGTAACCTCCACCAGCTCCTACACCACTTCCTACTCTGTAACTTCCTCCACCCCTACAACCCTCCTTATTTCTGTCAATCCCTCCCTATCTCTGTAACCTCCTCCAGCCCTACACCCCACCCTATCTCTATAACCTCCTCCAGTCCATACACTCCCCCCTATCCCTGTAACCTCCTCCAATCCCTACAGCCCTCCCTATCTCGGTAACCTCCTCCAGCCCTACACCCCACCCTATCTCTATAACCTCCTCCAGTCCATACACTCCTCCCTATCCCTGTAACCTCCTCCAACACCTACAGCCCTCCCTATCTCGGTAACCTCCTCCAGCCCCTACACCCCTTGCTATCTCTGTAACCTCTTCCAGCCCCTACACCCCTCCCTATCTCTGTAACCTCCTCAGCTCCTACACCCCTCCTTATTTCTGTAACTCCCTCTCTATCTCTGTAATTTCCTATCTCTGTAACCCCCTCCAGCCCCTACACCCCTCCATATCTCTGTAACCTCCTCCGGTTCCTACACCTCTCCCTATCTCTGTTACCTCCTCCAGCTCTACACCCTTCCCTTTCTCTGTATCCTCCTCCAGACCCTACACCCCTCCATATCTCTGTAACCCTCTCCAGCCCCACACCCCTCCCTATCTCTGTAACCTCCTACAGCCTCTACACCCCGCCCTTTCTCTGTAACCTCCTCCAGCCCCTACATGCCTCCCTATCTCAGTAACTTCCTCCAGCCCCTACACCCTTCGCTATATCTGTAACCTCCTCCAGCCCCTACACCCCTCCCTATCTCTGTAACCTCCTCCAGTACCTACACCCCTCCCTATCTCTGTAACCTCCTACAGCCTCTCACGCCCCCATCTCTGTAACTCCCTCCCCATCTCTGTAACCTGCAACAGCCTCCCATCCCACTCTAGATCTGTAAACTCCTCCAGCCTCTGATCACTCCCTATTTCTGTAACCTCCTCTAGCCCCTACACCTCTCCCTATTTCTGTAACCTCCTCCAGCCCCTACACCTCTCCCTATCTCTGTAACCTCCTCCTGCCTCTACACCCCTCCATATCTATGTAACCTCCTCCAGCCCGTACACCCCTCCCTATCTCTGTAACAACCTCCAGTCCCTGCACCACTCCTTATCTCTGTAACCTCCTCTGGCTCCTACACGCCTCCCTATCTCTGTAACCTACTCCGGCCCCTGCACCACTCCCTATATCTGTAACCTCCTCTGGCTCTTACACCCCTCCCTATCTCAGTAACCTCCTCCGGCCCCTACAAACCTCCTTATTTCTGTCACTCCCTCCCTATCGCTGTAACCCCCACCATCCTCTCATTCCGCCCTATCCCTGTAACCTCCTCCAACCCCTACAGCCCTCCCTATCTCTGTAACCTCCTCCAGTCCATACAACACTCCCTATCTCTGTAACCTCCTCTGGTTCCTACACCCCTCCCTATCTCTGTAACCTCCTCAGCTCCTACACCCCTCCTTATCTCTGTAACTCTATCTCTATCTCTGTAATTTCCTATCTCTGTAACCCCCTCCAGCCCCTACACCCCTCCATATCTCTGTAACCTCCTCCGGCTCCTACACCTCTCCCTATCTCTCTAAACTCCTCCAGCCTCTCACCCCTCCCTATCTCCGTAACCTCCTCCAGCCCCTACACCTCCCCCTATCTCTGTAACCTCCTCCAGTCCCTACACTCCTCTCTATCCTTGTAACCTCCTCCAACCTGCTACACCCCTCCCTATCTCTGTAACCTCCTCCAGCCCCTACACCCCACCCTTTCTCTGTAACATCCTCCAGCCTCTCACCCCCCATCTCTGTATCCCGCACCAGCCTCCCATCCCTCCCTATACCTGTAACCTCCTCCATCCCCTACTCCTCTCCCTATCTCTGTAACCTCCTCCAGCCCTACACGCTTCCCTATCTCTGTAATCCCCTCCAGCCTCTCATCGCTCCCTATCTCTGTAACCTCCTCCTGCCCCTACACCCCTCCCTATCTCTGTAACCACCTCCAGCCCCTACACCCCTATCTCTGTAACCTCCTCCAATCCCTACACCCCTCCCTATCTCAGTAACCCCCTCCAGCCTTTCATCCCTCCCTATCTCTGTAACCCCCTCCAGCTCCAACACCCCTCCCTATCTCTGTAACCTCCTCCAGCCCCTACACCTTCCCTATCTCTGTAACCTCATCCAACCACTACACCCCTCCCTATCTCTGTAACCTCCTCCAGCCCCTACAACCCTCCCTATATCTGTAATCTCCTACAGCCCCTACACCCCTCCCTATCTCTGTAACCTCCTCCAGCCCCTACACCCCTCCCTATCTCTGTACCCTCCTCCATCCCCTATACCCCTCCCTATCTCTGTAACCTCCTGCAGACCTACACCCATCTTATCTCTGTAACTCCCTCCCCATCTCTGTAACCTGCACCAGCCTCCCATCCCTCCCTATCTCTGTAACCTCCTCCAGCCTCGCATCACTCCCTATTTCTGTAACCTCCTCCAGCCCCTACACCTCTCCCTATCTCTGTAACCTCCTCCAGCCCCTACAACCCTCCCTATCTCTGTAACTTCCTATCTCTGTAACCTCCTCCAGCCCCTACAACCCTCCCTATTTCTGTAACTCCCTCCCTATCTCTGTTGCCCCCTCCATCCTCTCATCCCTCCCTATCTCTGTAACCTCCTGCAGCCCCTACACCCCTCCCTATCTCTGTAAACTCCTGCAGTCCCTACACTCCTCCCTATCCCTGTAACCTTCTCCAACCCCTACAACCCTCCCTATCTCTGTAACCACCTCCAGCCCCTACACCCCTCCCTATCTCTGTAACCTTCTCCAGCCCGTACACCCCTCTGTAACCTCCTCCATCCCTTACACCCCTCCCTATCTCTGTAACCTTCTCCAGCCCGTACACCCCTCTGTAACCTCCTCCAGCCCTTACACCCCTCCGTATCTCTGTAACCTCCTCCAGACTCTACACCCCTCTCTATCTCTGTAACCTCCTCCAGACTCTACACCCCTCTCTATCTCTGTAACCTCCTCCAGCCCCTACCACCCTCGAGATTTGTCGTTCCTCCAATTCTGGCCTCTTGTCCATCCCCCGATTCCCATCGCTCCACCATTGGCGGCCGTGCCTTCAGCTCCAGGGGCCCTGAGCTCCAAGTCAAAATGTGTTTGCTAATCATTCCCATGAAGCAGCTTGGGATATTATAGTAGGTCATAGGTGTTGTTGGAGTGGGAGTTGGTGTTTGACCATGCTCAGAGGGCCTGAGTGCAGTTACCTTCTCTTGGGTCCATGTTGGGCAGACGGCCATGCTTTCCAGATTATCAATGGAACTGAGATCCAGTGACTTTACCTCACTCACACGGAGCATGCTGACGAGGGATTGCAGATTGGCAATTTCTTCCTGGGTGAAACTGGATGTTGCTCCCCATGCCTGCAACACACAAACAGACGGACGAGTCATGCTGGCAACCCTCACAGCGAGGCATCACTTAACCTTTGGCTACGCACCCTTAACACTGCCGTGACTCTGGGTACAGCCAGCTGCTCCCTTCCCTCTGAGCCACAGAAGGTTTGAGTCTGACTGCAGGGTCCTGAGGACAAAATCCGGACTCAATTCTCCCAGTGCCAGTAGTGAGGGAGTGCCGCACAGCCAGAGGTGTCGTCTGCTCTCTCAGGCGGTTATGTAAAATAACCCCCGCCCCCCACTTCCCCTGCCTCCCCGGCTGCTATTGGAAGAAGATAGTGCAGAGAACCTCTCCTGCCCTGGGGCCAATATTTACCCCCCAACCAAGATCACAGACGAAACAGATGATGGGGGTCACCCCTCCGAACCCACATCCAGCCCGGACTCCTCGCCTGCTTTAATCTCACGCGGTGGGTGTTACCTCCACTGCCTTGTCCATCAGAGCAACGCGCTGCTCGTCTGAGACGCTGCGGATTGAAGCCAGCACATCAATCGTGTCCTCAAAGGTCTCCGTCGACATCCACGTGAGCTGCTTTGGTGTCCAGAGTGCGTTGGCCTCCCCCAGTTCCTGGATTTCCTCGCTGGTGGGGGTCTTGCTGCATGAGGCTATTTCAATGGGAAACAGGAGTGACGTTTAATTAATCCTTCACCCCTCTGCACCCCTCACCCTCCTCCACTGCCTTCCCACCCTCCCTCCCCCTCCATCATCCCCTCCCTCTCCCTATGCCTCCCTCTCCTTCACTTTCCCTCCCTCACCCTTCGCCCCCCTCCCTCCATCCCCGACACTCCCTCACGCATCTTACCCCTCCATCCCACTTCCCTCTCTTTCCAACTTCCTCCATCCCTTTCACTCACCCTCCCCTCCACCTCCCTCTGTCTGCATCCCTCCATCACTCCCCCTACATCACCTCTTCCCTCTCCTTATGTATCCCTCCTTCTCCCTCCCTCATTCACCCACTCCGTCCCCCTCTCCCTCTTTCCCTCCCCTTCATTCTCCCTCCCCTCCCTCCTTTGTCCCCTTTCCCTCACCTTTCTTCGTCCACATCTCTCCATCCCTCCAACTCCCTCACTCACCCTCCCCTCCATCCCTCTGTCCCTCCATCTCCATCCCTCCCCCTCCCTCCTTCATCCCCTTCCCTCCCCCTCTGTCCCCCTTACCATCCTTTGTCCCCATCCCTCCCTCCCTCCCCTTCACTCATCCTCCCCTCCCTCACTCAACCTCCCCTTCATTCTCCGTCCCCCATCCCTCCTTTATCCCCAACCTTCCTTCCCTCACTCACCCTCCCCCACTATCCCCGAGCCACATAGGGAGATATTAGAGATAAGAAGCTCGGTCAAAGAGGTCTGTTTTAGGCAGCGTCTTACAGAAAGAGAGAGGGAGGTGGAGAGGTCTAGGGAGGGACTTCGAGATCTTAGGGCCCAGGCAACTGAAGGCACGGCCACCAATGGTGGAGCGATGGGAACCTGGGGATGCACAAGAGGCTGGAATTGGAGGAGCACAGAGATCTCGGAGGGTTGTAGGGGCTGGAGGAGGTTACAGAGATAGGGAGGGGTGTAGGGGCTAAGGGAGGTTACAGAGATAGGGAGTGGGTGTTGGGGCTGGAGGAGGTTACAGAGATAGGGAGGGGTGTAGGGGCTGGAGGAGGTTACAGAGATAGGGAGGGGTGTAGGGGCTGGAGGAGGTTACAGAGATAGGGAGGGGTGTAATGTCTGGAGGAGGTAAAAGAGATAGGGAGGGGTGTAAGGTCTGGAGGAGGTAAAAGAGATAGGGAGGGCTGTAAAGTTTGGAGGTGGTTACAGAGATAGGGAGGGGTGCAGGGGCTGGAGGAGGTTACAGAGATAGGGAGGGGTGGAGGAGCTGGAGGAAGTTACAGAGATAGGGAGGGGTGTAGGGGCTGGAGGAGGTTCCAGAGATAGGGAGGGCTGTAGGGGCTGGAGGAGGTTACAGAGATAGGGAGGGGTGTAGGGGCTGGAGGAGGTTACAGAGATAGGGAGGGGTGTAGGGGCTGGAGGAGGTTACAGAGATAGGGAGGGGTGTAGGGGCTGGAGGAGGTTACACAGATAGGGAGGGGTCTAGAGGCTGGAGGAGGTTACAGAGATAGGGAGGGGTGTAGGGGCTGGAGAAGGTTACAGAGATAGGGAGTGGTGTAGGGGCTGGAGGAGCTTACAGAGAAAGGAAGGGGTGTAGGGGCTCGAGGAGGTTACACAGTTAGGGAGGGGTGTAGAGGCTGGAAGAGGTTACAGAGTTAGGGAGGGGTGTAGAGGCTGGAGGAGGTTACAGAGATAGGGAGGGGTGTAGAGGCTGGAGGAGGTTACAGAGAAAGGAGGGGTGTAGGGGCTGGAGGAGGTTACAGAGAAAGGAAGGGGTGTAGGGGCTGGAGGAGGTTAAAGAGATAGGGAGGGGTGAGGTCACGGAGGGATTTGAAACCATTGTTGCTGATGCAGAAGTCGATGTAGATCAGGCAACCGGGAAGGGGCGGTCGGATGGGGTGGGGTCTGAGGTGGGGACGCCGGGGAGAAGATACAGGACACAATTACAGGTTAGGATATGAGGACAGCAGAGATTTGATCAAGCTGATGTTTACAGAGTGTGGAAGGTAGGGAGACCATCGGGGAGAGCCGCTTCCCGCTTGACAATCCGTGAGAACCATCGCCGCCGGCTCCTCTTCCTTCCAGCCAACAGGGCCCCTGTGCCAGGACAGGAGCAGCCAGCACAGAGCCAGGGCCCAGGCAGGAGGACAGGGGTGAGCTGATGTAGAACGGCGGGAGAAGTGGTGGACGTTACCTGCCCGGGTTCTCCGCAAGTCATCCCCTGCTGGGTCGCCCGCCATGATGATGAAAATCCTGCGCTGGCTCTGGATCCTAACGCCACTGGTATCGAACTCTGGCAGGACAGCGGGGCCCGGCGCCGCCTGAGAGGCTGAGCACTTCAACAGGGCGTCTTTAACAGTGGTCTGCAAACCAAAACAGGCCACCGCGTCAAGCCAGCTCGCATCCCCTCACCAAGTGCTTTCCAGCCAGTGAGGGAGTTTCCTGCCACATTCCCACTGCCTGTGCAGGAAACGTGACACCGACCGTTGGCGCACAGCAAGCTCCCACAAACAGCAATGTTGATAATGAGTGGGGATCGCCGTTACTATTTTCAGGTCCATTTCGGCCCAACCCCCACCACCCCCCCCAACCCCCAACTGGACACCCAAGGTGCGGGGGGGCAATTTCCCCAGCACCCATCCAACCCCAGCTCTTCTTCGAAATGGGATAATCCACATCACCCTCCGAGGGGAAGGGCGGGGGGGGGGGGGGGCGCACGGGTCAGAAAAGCACAGCAAGATCCCACAAAACAGCGATCGGGTATCGACCAAAATCTGTGTTGCAGTTTTTTTTTATTCCTTAAAAAGCGGCGATGGTGAAGGGGTTAAAAAAACGTCTGCCCAAAACCAACCTCACCCTCACCCCGGCCGCTTGTCGGCCAGCCAGCCTGTGCAGAGCAAGATCCCACAAAGGGAGCCGGGCCAGCCAGCTGATGCGTTGCTGGGCGGCGACTGGCAGAGGGAGGGATTGGGGGTGGTAGGGGATCTGGAGTCTATATCCGGAGGGAGGGGGAGAGAGACAGGACGGGGGTCGGGGGAGCTGTAACCAGCCCGCTAAACGTCACCGGCCACCTCCCAAGGCACGGGCGGGCACTCCTTGGGAGCGCAGCGACTGTCGTTATGTAGGGAATCTGGTGGCAGCCATTTTGCGTATGGCAAGAGCCCACAAGGAGGAGGTAGATGGAGGGCGAGGCTGAGCAAGGGAGTGACTATGCTTTGAGAAGAGCCCATGACAGCGGCGGGGTGGTGTGAAATCTGTCTAGCAAGCGCTGCAATGACTCATCGTATTTGGGAGCTGGAGTAACATGTCCTCACCCAGTAACGTGATCATTGACCCAAGTGAAGTAACCGTATCTGCCGTCCATGAGGAAACAACTCTGGGAGGGCCGTAAACAGAAAATAGTGATTAGGTCCCAGTTCATCTGAGTCAGAGAGAGATAGAGAGAGAGAGATCCATTGTCCCGACACCCCGGCTGATCCAGTTAGGAAACAAATTCATGACATGAGTTGGGGGTTGGGTGGAGGGATGGGTGGGTGGGTGGAGGGGGAGGTGGCAGGAGGGGTGGTGGGGGTGCAGGAGGCTGTGCTGCACTATTGGAGTGTCAGTAATAGAGGGTGTGCTGCACAATTGGAGTGTCAGTAATTTAGGGTGTTCTGCACTGTCGGAAGGTCAGTAATTGAAGGTGTGTAGCAATATTGGAGGGTCAGTAATTGAAGTTGTGCTGCATTATTGTAGTGTCAGTAATTGAGGGGGTGCTGCACTACTGGAGTGTCAGCAATTGACGGTATGCTGCACTTTTGGAGGGTCAATAATTAAGGGTCTGCTGCACTACTAGCGTGTCAGTAATTGAGGGTGTGCTGCACTACTGGTGTGTCAGTAATTTTGGGTGTGCTGCACTATTCGAGTGTAAGCAATTGAGGGTGTGCAGCACTATTGGAATGTCAGTAATTGGGGGTGTGCTGAACTGTAGGTGTACTATTGAAGTGTAAGTAAAGGAGGGTGTGCTGCAGTATTGGAGTGTCAGTAATTAAAGGTTTCCTTCACTATTGGAGTGTCAGTAATTGAGGCTGTTCTGCACTCTCGGAATGTGAGTAATTGTGGTTGTGCTGCACGATTGGAGGATTGGTAACTGAGGGCGTGCTGCACTATTGGAGTGTCAGTAATTGAGGCTGTGCTGAATTATTGTAGTGTCAGTAATTTACGGTATTCTGCACTGTCGGAAGGTCAGTATTTAAAGGTGTGCTGGCCTATTGGAGGGTCAGTAGTTGACGGTGTGCAGCACTATTGTACGATAAGTAATTGAGTGTGTGCTGCACTATTGGAGGATCAGTAATTGACGGTATGCTGCACTATTCAAGGGTCAGTAATTGAGGGTGTGCTGCACTACTGGCATGTCAGTAATTGACTGTGCGCTGCAGTATTGGAGGATCAGTAATTGAGGCTGTGCTGCACTTTTAGAGTGTCAGTAATTGAGGGTGTGCTGCACTATTGCATTGTAAGTAATTGAGGGCGTACTGTTTTATTGGAGGGTAAAAATTGAGGTGTGCTGTACTATTGGAGTGTCAGTAATTGAGTGCCTGCTCTGCTACTATAGTGTCAATAAATGGGGGTATGCTGCAAAATTGCAGTGTACGTAATTGAGGGTGTGCTGCACTGTTGGTGGTTCAAAAATTGAGGATTATCTTCAGTATTGAAGTGTCAGTAATTGAGGCTGTGTTGCACTGTTGGAGTGTCAATAATTGAGGGTGTGCTGCATGATTGGAGGGTTGGTAATTCAGGGTGTGCTGCACTGTTGGCAGGTCAGTAATTGAGGGAATGCTGCACTATTGCATTGTAAGTAATTGAGGGCATGCTGCTTTATTGGAGGGTAAAAATTGAGTTGTGCTGTACTATTGGAGTGTCAGTAATTGAGAGTCTGCTCTGCTACTATAGTGTCAATAAATGGGGAGGTGCTGCAATATTGCAGTGCAAGTAATTGAGGGGGTGCTGCACAATTGGAAGGTCGGTAATTGAGGATGTGCTGCACTATAGGCTTGTCATTAATTAAGGCTGTTCTGCACTATTGGAGTGTCAGTAATTGAGACCGTGCTATACTGTTGGAGTGTCATTAATTGAGGGTGTGGTGCACTAGTGGATGGTCTGTAATTGAGGGTGTTCCGCAATGTCAGAAGGTCAGTAATTGATGGTCTGATGCACTATTAGAGGGTCAGTGTTTGAGCGTGTGCTGCACTATTGGAGTTTCAGTAATTGATGGTGTGCTGCACTATTGGATTGTCAGTAATTGAGGGTGTGCTGCACTATTGGAGGATCAATAAATGAGACTGTGCTGCATTATTGAAGAGTCATCAATTGAGTGTGTGCTGCAATTTTGGATTGTCAGTAATTGAGGGTGTGCTGCACTAGAGGTGTGCAAGTAATTGAGGGTGTGCTGCACTATTGGAGGGTCAGTAATTCAGGGTGTGCTGCACTATAGGTGTGGCAGTAATTGAGGGTGTGCTGCACTATTGAAGTGTCAGTAATTGAGGGTGTGCTGCACTATTGAAGTGTCAGTAATTGAGAGTGTGCTGCACTATGGGTGGGTCAGTAATTGAGGGTGTGTTGCACTATTGGAGTGTCAGTAATTGAGTGTGTCCTGCACTATTTGAAGGTCAGTAATTGAGGGTTTGCTGCACTATTGGAGTTTCAGTAATTGAAGGTGTGTTGCACTATTGGAGTTTCAGTAATTGAGGGTGTGCTGCACTATTGGAATTTCAGAAATTGAGGGTGTGCTGCACTATTCGAGTGTCAGTAATTGAGGGTGTGCTGCACTATTGGAATTTCAGAAATTGAGGGTGTGCTGCACTATTCGAGTGTCAGTTATTGAGGGTGTGCTGCACTATTGGAGTTTCAGTAATTAACGGTATGTTGCAGTATTGGAGTTTCAGTAATTGAGGGTGTGCTGCACTATTGGAGTGTCAGTAATTGAGGGTGTGCTGCAGTATTGGAGTATCAGTAATTGAGGGTGTGTTGCACTATTGGAGTTTCAGTAATTGAGGGTGTGCTGCACTATTGGAATTTCAGAAATTGAGGGTGTGCTGCACTATTCGAGTGTCAGTAATTGAGGGTGTGCTGCACTATTGGAGTGTCAGTAATTGAGTATGTCCTGCACAATTTGAAGGTCAGTAATTGAGGGTATGCTGCACTATTGCAGGGTCAGTAATTGAGGGTGTGCTGCACTATTGAAGTGTCAGTAATTGAGGGTGTGCTGCACTATGGGTGGGTCAGTAATTGAGGATGTGTTGCACTATTGAAGTGTCAGTAATTGAGGGTGTCCTGCACTATTTGAAGGTCAGCAATTGAGGGTTTGCTGCGCTATTGGAGTTTCAGTAATTGAGGGTGTGTTGCACTATTGGAGTTTCAGTAATTGAGGGTGTGCTGCACTATTGGAATTTCAGAAATTGAGGGTGTGCTGCACTATTCGAGTGTCAGTAATTGAGGGTGTGCTGCACTTTTGGAGTTTCAGTAATTAACGGTATGTTGCAGTATTGGAGTTTCAGTAATTGAGGGTGTGCTGCACTATTGGAGTGTCAGTAATTGAGGGTGTGCTGCACTATTGGAATGTCAATAATTGAGGTGTGCTGCACTATTGGAGTGTCAGTAATTGAGGGTGTGCTGCACTATTGGAGTGTCAGTAATAGAGGGTGTGCTGCACAATTGGAGTGTCAGTAATTTAGGGTGTTCTGCACTGTCGGAAGGTCAGTAATTGAAGGTGTGCAGCAATATTGGAGGATCAGTAATTGATGTTGTGCTGCATTATTGTAGTGTCAGTAATTGAGGGTGTGCTGCACTACTGGAGTGTCAGTAATTGACGGTATGCTGCACTTTTGGAGGGTCAATAAGTAAGTGTCTGCTGCACTATTAGAGGGTGAGTAATTGAATGTCTGCTGCGCTACTAGCGTGTCAGTAATTGAGGGTGTGCAGCACTATTGGAATGTCAGTAATTGGGGGTGTGCTGAACTGTAGGTGTACTATTGAAGTGTAAGTAAAGGAGGGTGTGCTGCAGTATTGAAGTGTCAGTAATTAAAGGTTTCCTTCACTATTGGAGTGTCAGTAATTGAGTGTGTCCTGCACTATTTGAAGGTCAGTAATTGAGGGTGTGCTGCACTATTGAAGTGTCAGTAATTGAGGGTGTGCTGCACTATTCGAGTGTCAGTAATTGGGGGTGTGCTGCACTATTCGAGTAGAAGTAATTAAGGGTGTGCGTCACTAATGGAGTGTCAGTAAGTGACGGTATGCTGGTCTATTGGTGCTTCAATAATTGAGGGTGTGCTGCACTATTTTAGTGCCAGTAATTGAGGCTGTTTTGCCCTGTCGGAAGTTCAGTAATTGAAGGTGTACTGCACTATTGAAGTGTCAGTAATTGAGGGTGCAAAACTATTGCAGTGTCAGTAATTGAGGGTGTGCTGCATTGTTGGAGTCTCAGTAATTGATGGTGAGCTGCACGATTGGAGGGTCAGTAATTGAGGGTGTGCTGCACTATTGGAAGATCGGTAATTGAGGGTGTGCTGCACTATTCGAGTGTCAGTAATTGAGGGTGTGCTGCACAATTGGAGTGTCAGTAATTGAGGGTGTGCTGCATAATTGGAGTGTCAGTAATTAAGGGTTTCCTTCAGTATTGAAGTGTCAGTAATTGATGCTGTGCTGCACTATTGGAGGATCGGTAATTGAGGGTGTGCTGCACTATTCGAGTGTCAGTAATTGAGGGTGTGCTGCACAATTGGAGTGTCAGTAATTGAGGGTGTGCTGCACAATTGGAGTGTCAGTAATTAAGGGTTTCCTTCAGTATTGAAGTGTCAGTAATTGATGCTGTGCTGCACGATTGGAGGATCGGTAATTGAGGGTGTGCTGCACTATTGGAGGATCGGTAATTGAGGGTGTGCTGCACTATTGGAGGGTCATCAATCGAGGGTGTGCTGCACTTTTGGATTGTCAGTAATTGAGGGTGTGCTGCATTACTGAAGTGTCATTAATTGAGGATGCAGCACTATTGGAGGGTCAGCAATTTAGGGTGTTCTGCACTATTTGAGTGTAAGTAATTGAGGATGTGTCAGTAATTGAGTTTTTCCTGCATTATTCGAGTGCAAGTAATGGTGGGTGTGCTGCACCATTGGATTATCAGTAATTGTGGGTGTGCTTTACTATTGGAGTGTCAGTAATTGACGATATTCTGCACTATTGGAGGGTCAATAATTGAGGGTGTGCTGCACTATTGGAGTGTCAGTAATTGAATGTGTGCTGCACGATATGTGTGTCACTAATTGAGTGTATGCTGCACTATAGGTGTGTCAGTAATTGAGGGTGTTCTATACTATCCAAGTGTAAGTAATTGAGGGTGTGCTGCACTATTGGTGGGTCAGTAATTGAGGGTGTTCTATACTATCCAAGTGTAAGTAATTGAGGGTGCGATGCACGATTGGAGTGTCAGTAATTGAGAGTGTGCTTCACCACTGGATTATCAGTAATTCAGGGTGTGCTGCACTATAGTTGTGTCAGTAATTGAGGGTGTGCTGCACTATTGGTGGATCAGTAATTGAGAGTGTTCTGCACCATTCGAGTGTAAGTAGTTGAGGGTGTGATGCACGATTGGAGTGTCATTAATTGAGGGTGTGCTGCAACACTCCATTATCAGTAATTGAGGGTGTGCTGCACTATTGGTGGGTCAGTAATTGACGGTATGCTGCACTATTGGAGGGTCAGTAATTGAGGTTGTTCTGCACTATTCGAGTGTAAGTAATTGAGAGTGTGCTGCACTACAGGAGTGTCATTAATTGATGGTGTGCTGCACTATTGGAGGGTCAGTAATTGAGGGTGAGCTGCACTATTTGATTGTCAGTAATAGCGTGTGCGCTGCACTATTAGAGGGTCAGTAATTGAGTGTGTGCTGCACTATTGGAGGGTCAGCAATTGAGTGTGTGCTGCACTATTGTCGTGTCAGTAATTGAGTGTGCGCTGCACTATTGGGGTGTCAGTAATTGAGAGTGTGCTTCACCACTGGATTATCAGTAATTCAGGGTGTGCTGCACTATAGTTGTGTCAGTAATTGAGGGAATGCTGGATTATTGGAGGGTCAGTAACTGAGTGTGTGCTGCACTATTGGAAGGTCAGTAATTGAGCGTGTGCTGCACTATAGTTGTGTCAGTAATTGAGGGTGCAGCACTATTGGAGGGTCAGCAATTGAGTGTCTGCTGCACTAGTAGAGTGTCATTAATTGAGGTTGTACTGCACTATTGGAGTGTCAGTAGTTGAGGATGTGCAGCACTAATGAAGGGTCAATAATTGGTGGTGTGCTGCACTATTGGGGCGTAAGTAATTGAGGGTTTGCTGCACTATAGGTGTGTCAGTAATTGAGAGTGTGCTGCACTATTGGAGGGTCAGTAATTGAGTGTGTGCTGCACTATTGGAGTGTCAGTAATTGAGGGTGTGCTGCACTATTGGAGCATCAGTAATTGAGGGTGTGCTGCACTATTGGAATGTCAGTAATTTTGGGTGTGCTGCACTATTGGAGTGTCAGTAATAGAGGGTGTGCTGCACAATTGGAGTGTCAG
The DNA here is from genome assembly GCA_026770705.1 of Isurus oxyrinchus. Taxonomy (NCBI): domain Eukaryota; kingdom Metazoa; phylum Chordata; class Chondrichthyes; order Lamniformes; family Lamnidae; genus Isurus; species Isurus oxyrinchus. Next base: position 150,522 of record JANJGN010001011.1, read on the forward strand.
TAATTTAGGCTGTTCTGCACTGTCGGAAGGTCAGTAATTGAAGGTGTGCAGCAATAATGGAGGATCAGTAATTGAGTTTGTGCTGCACTATTGTAGTGTCAGTAAATTAGGGTGTGCTGCACTGTAGGAGTGTCAGAATTTGAGGGTGTGCTGCACTATTCGATTGTTTGTAATTGAAGGTGTGCTGCACGATTGGAGGATCAGTAATTGAGGGTGTGCTGCACTCTTGGAGAGTCAATTATTGAGGATGTGCTGCACTATTGGAGGGTCAATAATTGAGTGTCTGCTGTGCTATTGAGTGTCAATAATTGAGGGTGTGCTGCACTGTTGCAGGGTCAGTAACTGAGTGTGTGCTGCACTATTGGAGTGTCAGTAATTGACGGTATGCTGCACTATTGGAGGGTCAGTAATTCAGGGTGTTGTGCACTATTCGAGTGTAAGTAATAGAGCGTGTGCTGCACTATAGGTGTGTCAGTAATTGAGGGTGTACTGCATTATTCGAGTGTGAGTAATTGAGGGTGTGCTGTACTATTGGACTGCCAGTAATTGTGGCCATGCTGCACTATTGGAGTGTCAGTAATTTATGGTATACTGCACTATTGGAGGGTCAATAATTGAGGATGCGCTGCACGATTGGAGGGTCTGTAATTGAGTGCATGCTGTGCTATTGAGTGTCAGTAATTGAGGGTATGCTGCACTATTGGAGTGTAAGTAATTGAGGCTGTTCTGCATTGTTTGAGAATCAGTAAAATAGGGTGCGGAGCACAATTTTAGTGTCAGTAATTGATGGTGTTCTGCACTGCCGGAAGTTCAGTAATTGAAGGTGTGCTGCATTATTGAAGTGTCATTAATTGAGGGTGCTGCACTATTGAAGTGTCAGTAATTGAGTGTGTGCTGCACTATTGGAGTGTCAATAATTGAGAGTGCTGCACTATAGGTGTGTCAGTAATTGAGGGTGTGCTGCACTATTGGTGGATCAGTAATTGACAGTGTTCTGCACCATTCGAGTGTAAGTAATTGAGGGTGTGATGCACGATTGGAGTGTCATTAATTGAGGGTGTGCTGCAACACTGGATTATCAGTAATTGAGGGTGTGCTGCACTATAGGAGGGTCAGTAACTGAGTGTGTACTGTACTATTGGAGTGTCAGTAATTGACGGTATGCTGCACTATTGGAGGGTCAGTAATTGAGGTTGTTCTGCACTATTCGAGTGTAAGTAATTGAGAGTGTGCTGCACTACAGGAGTGTCATTAATTGATGGTGTGCTGCACTATTGGAGGGTCAGTAATTGAGTGTGTGCTGCACTATTTGATTGTCAGTAATTGCATGTGCGCTGCACTATTAGAGGGTCAGTAATTGAGTGTGTGCTGCACTATTGGAGGGTCAGCAATGGAGCGTGTGCTGCACTATTGTCGTGTCAGTAATTGAGTGTGCGCTGCACTATTGGGGTGTCAGTAATTGAGGGTGTGCTGCACTATTGGAGTGTCAGTAATTGAGTGTGTGCTGCAAAATAGGTGTGTCAGTAATTGAGGGTGTGCTGCACTATTGGAGAGTCAATAATTGAGGATGTGCTGCATGATTGGAGAGTCAGTAATTGAGTGTCTGCTGTGCTATTGAGTGTCAGTAATTGAGGGTGTGCTGCACTATTGGAGGGTCAGCAAATGAGCATGTGCTGCACTACTGGAGTGTCAGTAATTGAGTGTGTGCTGCACTATTGGAGTGTCAATAATTGAGGCTGTGCTGCTCTATTGGAGGGTCAATAATTGAGTGTCTGCTGTGCTATTGAGTGTCAATAATTGAGGGTGTGCTGCACTGTTGCAGGGTCAGTAACTGAGAGTGTGCTGCACTATTGGAGTGTCAGTAATAGACGGTATGCTGCACTATTGGAGGGTCAGTAATTCAGGGTGTTCTGCACTATTCGAGTGTAAGTAATAGAGCGTGTGCTGCACTATAGGTGTGTCAGTAATTGAGGATGTGCTGCATTATTCGAGTGTAAGTAATTGAGGGTGTGCTTCACTATTCGAGTGTCAGTAATTGACGGTATGCTGCATTATTGGAGGGTCAATAATTGAGGGTGCGCTGCACGACTGGAGTGTCAGTAAATCAGGGTGAGCTTTACTATTGGAGTGTCAGTATTTGAGGGTGTGCTTCACTATTGGAGTGTCAGTAATTGACGGTATGCTGCTCTATTGGAGGGTCAGTAATTGAGGGAGTGCTGCAATATTGGTGGGTCAGTAATTGATGGTGTTCTGCACTATTGGAATGTCAGTATTTAGCTTGTGCGTCTCTACTGGAGTGTCAGTAATTGACGGTATGCTGTTCTATTGGTGGTTCAATAATTGATGGTGTGCTGCACTGTTAGATTATCAGTAATTGATGGTGAGCTGCACAATTTTAGTGTCAGTAATTGGGGGTGTTCCGCACTGTCGGAGGTTCAGTAATTGAAGGTGTGCTGCATTACTGAAGTGTCATTAATTGAAGGTGCAGCACTATTGGAGGGTCAGCAATTGATTGTCTGCTGCACGAGTAGAGTGTCATTAATTGAGGATGTGCTGAACTATTGGAGTGTAAGTAATTGACGATGTGCTGCACCAGTGGAGTGGCATTAATTGATAGTGAGCTGCACTATTGGCGTGTCAGTAATTGATGTTGCGCTGCACGTTTGGAGTGTCAGTATTTGAGGGTGTGCTGCACTATTGGAGGGTCAGTAATTGATGGTGAGCTGCACAATTTTAGTGTCAGTAATTGAGGGTGTTCTGCACTGTCGGAAGTTCAGTAATTGAAGGTGTGCTGCATTATTGAAGTGTCATTAATTGAGGGTGCAGCACTATTGGAGTGTCAGCAATTGAGTGTCTGCTGCACTATTGGAGTGTCAGTAATTGACGATGTGCTGAACTATTGGAGTGTAAGTAATTGAGGATGTGCTGCACCATTGGAGTGGCATTAATTGATAGTGAGCTGCACTATTGGCGTGTCAGTAATTGACGGTATGCTGCACTATTGGAGGGTCAGTAATTGAGTGTGTTCTGCACTATTCGAGTGTAATTAATAGAGGGTGTGCTGCACTATAGGTGTGTCAGTAATTGAGGATGTGCTGCATTATTCAAGTGTAAGTAATTGAGGGTGTGCTGCATTATTCGAGTGTAAGTAATTGAGGGTGTGCTGCACGATTGTAGTGTAAGTAATTGAGGCTGTTCTGCACTGTTTGAGAATCAGTAATTTAGGGTGTGCTGCACAATTGTAGGGTCAGTAATTGAGCGCGTGCTGCAGTATTGGAGTGTCAGTAATTGAGTGTGTGCGGCACTACTGGAGAATAAGCAATTGAGGGTGTGCTACACAATTTTAGTGTCGTGATTGAGGGTGTTCTGCACTGTCGGAAGTTCAGTAATTGAAGGTGTGCTGCATTATTGAAGTGTCATTAATTGAGGGTGCTGCACTATTGGAGTGTTAGTAATTGACTGTGTGCTGCACTATTGGAGGATCGGTAATTGAGTCTGTGCTGCTCTATTTTAGGGTCAGTAATTGAGTGTGTGCTGCACTATAGGTGTGTCAGTAATTGAGGGTGTGCTGCACTATTGGTGGGTGAGTAATTGAGCGTGTTCTGCACCATTCGAGTGTCAGTAATTGAGGGCGCGAAGCACGATTGGAGTGTCAGTAATTGAGCGGGTGCTGCGCCACTGGATTATCAGTAATGGAGGGTGTGTTGCACTATTGGTTGGTCAGTAAATGAGGGGGTTCTGCACTATTCGAGTGTCAGTAATTGAGGGTGCGATGCACGATTGGAGTGTCAGTAATTAAGGGTGTGTTGCACTATAGGTGTGTCAATAATTAAGGGAATGCTGGACTGCTGGAAGGTCAGTAACTGAATGTGTGCTGCACTATTGGATTGTCAGTAATTGAGTGTGTGCTGCACAATTGGAGGGTCAGTAATTGAGGGTGTGCTGCACTATAGGTGTGTCAGTAATTGTGGGTTTGCTGCATTATTCGAGTGTAAGTAATTGAGGGTGTGATGCATGATTTTAGAGTCAGTAATTGAGGGTGTGCTGCACTACAGGAGTGTCAGTAATTGACGGTATGCTGCACTATTGGAGGGTCAATAATTGAAGGTGCGCTGCACTATTGGAGGGTCAGTAATTGAATGAATGCTCTGCTATTGAGTGTCAGTAATTGAGGGTATGCTGCACTATTGGAGTGTAAGTAATTGAGGCTGTTCTGCACTGTTTGAGATTCAGTAAAATAGGGTGTGCTGCACAATTGGAAGTCAGTAATTGAGGGTGTGCTGCACAATTTTAGTGTCAGTAATTGAGGGTGTTCTGCACTGTTGGAAGTTCAGTAATTGAAGATGTGCTGCATTATTGAAGTGTCATTAATTGAGGGTGCTGCACTCTTGGAGTGTTACTAATTGAGTGTGTGCTGCACTATTGGAGGGTCAGTAATTGAGTGTGTGCTGCACTATTGGAGAGTCAGTAATTGAGTGTGTGCTGCACTATAGGTGTGTCAGTAATTGAGGGTGTGCTGCACCATTCGAGTGTAAGTAATTGAGGATGTGCTGCACTATTGGGGTGTCACTAATGGATGGTGTGCTGCAGTATTGGAGTGTCAGTAATTGAGGCTGTTCTGCACTGTTGGAGTCTCAGTAATTGACGGTAATCTGCACGATTGGAGGGTCGGTAATTGAGGGTGTACTGCACTATAGGTGCGTCAGTAACTGAGGGTGTGCTGCACTATTGAACGGTCAGTAAATGAGGGTGTGCTGCACTATTGGAGTGTCAGTAATTGAGGGTGTGCTGCACTATTGGAGTGTCAGTAATTGAGTGTGTGCTACACTATTGGAGTGTCAGTAATTGTGGTGTGCTGCCCTATTGGAGAGTCAGTAATTGAGGGTGTGCTGCACTATTGGAGGGTCAGTAACTGAGGGTGTGCTGCACTATTGGAGTGTCAGTAATTGAGTGTGTGCTGCACTATTGGAGGGTCAGTTAGTGAGTGTGTGCAGCAGTATAGGCATGTCAGTAATTGAGGGTGTGCTGCACTATTGGTGGGTCAGTAATTGAGGGTGTGCTGCACTATTGGTGGGTCAGTAATTGAGTGTGTGCTGCACGACTGGAGTGTCAGTAATTGAGTGTATGCTTCACCACTGGATTGTCAGTAATTGAGGGTGTGCTGCACTATTGGAGTGTCAGTAATTGACGTTATGCTGCACTATTGGAGGGTCAATAATTGAAGGTATGCTGCACTCTTGAGGGGTCAATAATTGCGGATGTGCAGCACTATTGGTATGTCAATAATTGAGGGTGTGCTGCACTATTGGAGTGTCAGTAATTGAGGGTGTGCTGCAGTATTGGAGGAACAGTCATTGAGGGCATGCTGCGCTATTAGAGTGTCAGTAATTGACGGTGTGCTGCAGTATTGGAGGAACAGTCATTGAGGGTGTGCTGCACTATTGGAGTTCAGTAATTGAGGATATGCTGCACTATCAGAGGGGCAATAATTGAAGGTGTGCTGCACCAATGGATTGTCTGTAATTGAGGTTGTGCTGCACTATTGGTAGGTCAGTAATTGAGGGTGTACTGCACTATTTGTGGGTCAGTAATTGAGGGTGTGCTGCACCAATGGATTATCTGTGATTGAGGCTGTGCTGCACTATAGGTGTGTCAGTAATTGAGGGTGTGCTGCACTATTGGTGGGTCAGTAATTGAGGGTGTGCTGCACCATTCTAGTGTTAGTAATTGAAGGTGCGATGCACGATTGGAGTGTCAGTAATTGAGTGTGTGCTGCACCACTGGATTATCAGTAATTGAGGGTGTGCTGCACTATACGTGCGTCAGTAATTGAGGGAATGCTGCACTATTGGTGCTTCAGTAATTGAGGGTGTTCTGCATATTCAAGTGTAAGTAATTGAGGGTGCAATGCACGATTGGAGTATCAGTAATTGACGGTATGCTGTTCTATTTGTGGTTCAATAATTGAGAGTGTGCTGCACTATTGGATGGTCACTAATTGATGGTGTCTGCACAATTTTAGTGTCAGTAATTGAGGGTGTTCTGCACTGTCGGAAGTTCAGTAATTGAAGGTTTTCTGCACTATTAAAGTGTCAGTAATTGAGGGTGCAGCACTATTGGAGGGTCAGCAATTGAGTGTCTGCTGCACTAGTAGAGTGTCATTAATTGAGGTTGTACTGCACTATTGGAGTTTAAGTAATTGAGGATGTGCTGCACTATTGGAGTGTCAGTAGTTGAGGATGTGCAGCACTATTGGAGTGTCATTAATTGATGGTGTGCAGCATTATTGGAGTGTCAGTAATTGGAGCAGTTCTGCACTGTTGGAGTCTCAGTAATTGATGGTGATGTGCACTATTGGTGGGTCAGTAATTGAGAGTGCGCTGCACTATTGGAGGGTCAGTAATTGAGTGTGTGCTGCACTATATGTGTTTCAGTAATTGAGGTTGTGCTGCACTATTGGTGGGTCAGTATTTGAGAGTGTGCTGCACCATTTGATTGTCAGTAATTGAGGGTGTGCTGCACCATTTGATTGTCAGTAATTGAGGGTGTGCTGCACTATTGGAGTGTCAGTAATTGAGGATGTGCTGAACTGTAGGTGTGCAAGTAATCGACTTTGTGCTGCAATATTGGTATGTCAGTAATTGGGGCTGTGCTACACTGTTGGAGTGTCAGTAATTGAGGGTTTTCTGCACTATAGTTGTGTCAGTATTTGAGGTGGTGCTGCACTGTTGGAGGGTCAATATTTGAGGGTGTGCTGGATTATTGGAAGGAAAGTAATTGAGGTAGTTATGCAATATTGGAGTGTCAGTAATTGAGGGTTTGCTGCACTATAGGTGTGTCAGTAATTGAGGGTGTGCTGCATTATTCGAGTGTAAGTAATTGAGGGTGTGCTGCTCTATAGGTGTGTCAGTAATTGAGGGTGTGCTGCACTATTGGTGGGTCAGTAATTGAGTGTGTGCAGCACTATTGCAGTGTCAGTAATTGAGGGTGTGCTGCACCACTGGATTGTCTGTAATTGAGGTTGTGCTGCAGGATAGGTGTGTCAGTAATTGAGGGTGTGATGCACGATTGGAGTGTCAGTAATTGAGGGTGTGCTGCACCACTGCATTATCAGTAATTGATGGTGTGCTGCACTATTGGATTGTCAGTAATTGATGGTGAGCTGCACAATTTTAGTGTCAGTATTTGACGGTGTTCTGCACTGTCGGAATTTCAGTAATTGAAGGTGTGCTGCACTATTGGAGGGTCAGCAATTGAGTGTCTGCTGCACTAGTAGAGTGTCATTAATTGAGGGTGTGCTGCACTATTGGAGTGTCAATAATTGAGGATGTGCTGAACTGTAGGTGTGCAAGTAATCAACTTTGTGCTGCGATATTGGTATGTCAGTAATTGGGGCTGTGCTACACTGTTGGAGTGTCAGTAATTGAGGGTTTTCTGCACTATAGTGTCAGTAATTGAGGTGGTGCTGCACTGTTGGAGGGTCAATATTTGAGGGTGTGCTGGATTATTGGAAGGAAAGTAATTGAGGTAGTTATGCAATATTGGAGTGTCAGTAATTGAGGGTTTGCTGCACTATAGGTGTGTCAGTAATTGAGGGTGTGCTGCACTATAGGTGTGTCAGTAATTGAGGATGTGCTGCACTATTGGAGTATCATTAATTGATGGTGTGCTGCACTATTGGACTGTCAGTAATTCAGGCTGTTCTGCACTGTTGGAGTCTCAGTAATTGACGGTGAGCTGCACGATTGGAGGGTTGGTAATTGAGCGTGTACTGCTTTATTCGAGTGTCAGTAATTGAGGGTGTGTTGCACAGTTGGCGTGTCAGTAATTGAGGGTGTTCTGCACTATAGTTGTGTCAGTAACTGAGGGTGTGCTGCTCTATTGGAGGGTCAGTAATTGAGAGTGTGCTGCACTATGCGAGTGTCTGTAATTGAGGGTGTGCTGCACGATTGGAGTGTCAGTAATTGAGGCGGTTCTGCACTGTTTGAGTATCAGTAATTGAGGGTGTGCTGCACTGTTTGAGTATCAGTAATTGAGGTTGTGCTGCACTATAGGAGGGTCAGTATTTAAGTTTTTGCTGCACTAATGGAGGGTCAGTAATTGAGTGTGCGCTGCACTGTTGGAGGCTCAGTAATTGAGGGTGTGCTTCACTATTGGAGTGTCAGTAATTGAGGGTGTGCTGCACTATTGGAGTGTCAGTAATTGAGTGTGCGCTGCACTATTGGAGTGTCAGTAATTGAGAGTATGCTGCACTATTCGAGTGTCAGTAATTGAAGGTGTGCTGCGCTATTGGAGTGCCAGTAATTGAGAGTGTGCTGCAGTATTCGAGTGTAAGTAATTGAGGGTGTGCTGCACTATAGGTGTGTCAGTAATTGATTGTGTGCTGCACTATAGGTGTGTCAGTAATTGATTGTGTGCTGCACTATTGGATTGTCAGTAATTGACGGTTTGCTGCACTATAGGAGGGTCAATAATTGAAGGTAGGCAGCACTTTTGAAGGGTTAATATTTGCACATGTGCTGCACTATTGGAAGGTCAATAATTGAGGGTGTGCTGCACTAGTGGACTTTTAGTAATTGAGGGTGTACTGCACTATTGGTGGGTCAATAATTGATGGTGTGCTACACTATTGGTGGGTCAGTAATTGAGGGTGTGCTGCACTATTGGAGGGTCAGTAATTGAGTGTGTGCTGCACTATTGGAGTGTCAGTAATTGTGGGTGTGCTGCACTATTGGAGTGTCAGTAATTGAGGGTGTGCTGAACTGTAGGTGTGCAAGTAAGCAAATTTGTGCTGCAATATTGGTATGTCAGTAATTGGGGCTGTGCTACACTGTTGGAGTGTCAGTAATTGAGGGTTTTCTGCACTATAGTTGTGTCAGTAATTGAGGTGGTGCTGCACTGTTGAAGGGTCAATATTTGAGGGTGTGCTGGATTATTGGAAGGAAAGTAATTGAGGTAGTTATGCAATATTGGAGTGTCAGTAATTGAGGGTTTGCTGCACTATAGGTGTGTCAGTAATTGAGGGTGTGCTGCACTATAGGTGTGTCAGTAATTGAGGGTGTGCTGCATTATTCGAGTGTAAGTAATTGAGGGTGTGCTGCTCTATAGGTGTGTCAGTAATTGAGGGTGTGCTGCACTATTGGTGGGTCAGTAATTGAGTGTGTGCAGCACTACTGCAGTGTCAGTAATTGAGGGTGTGCTGCACCACTGGATTGTCTGTAATTGAGGTTGTGCTGCAGGATAGGTGTGTCAGTAATTGAGGGTGTGCTGCACTATTGGTGGGTCAGTAATTGAGGGTGTGCTGCACTATTCGAGTGTAAGTAATTGAGGATGCGATGCACGATTGGAGTGTCAGTAATTGAGGGTTTGCTGCACTATAGGTGTGTCAGTAATTGAGGGTGTGCTGCAATATAGGTGTGTCAGTAATTGAGGGTGTGCTGCATTATTGGTGGGTCAGTAATTGAGGGTGTGCTGCACTATTCGAGTGTAAGTAATTGAGGATGCGATGCACGACTGGCGTGTCAGTAATTGAGGGTGTGCTGTACTACTGCATTATCAGTAATTGATGGTGTGCTGCACTATTGGATTGTCAGTAATTGATGGTGAGCTGCACAATTTTAGTGTCAGTATTTGAGCGTGTTCTGCACTGTCGGAAGTTCAGTAATTGAAGGTGTTCTGCACTATTGGAGGGTCAGCAATTGAGTGTAGCTGCACTAGTAGAGTGTCATTAATTGAGGGTGTGCTGCACTATTGGATTGTCAGTAATTGAGGGTGTGCTGCACTATTGGAGTGTCATTAATTGATGGTGTGCTGCACTATTGGACTGTCAGTAATTCAGGCTGTTCTGCACTGTTGGAGTCTCAGTAACTGACGGTGAGCTGCACGATTGGAGGGTTGGTAATTGAGCGTGTATTGCTTTATTCGAGTGTCAGTAATTGAGGGTGTGTTGCACAGTTGGCATGTCAGTAATTGAGGGTGTTCTGCACTGTTGGAGTGTAAGTAATTGAGGGTGTGCTGCACCATTGGAGTGTCAGTAATTGAGCAGGTTCTGCACTGTTTGAGTATCAGTAATTGAGGGTATGCTGCACCATTGGAGTGTCAGTATTTGAGGCGGTTCTGCACAGTTTGAGTATCAGTAATTGAGAGTGTGCTGCACGATTGGAGGGTCGGTAATTGAGGGTGTGCTGCACTATAGGAGGGTCAGTATTTAAGTTTTTGCTGCACTAATAGAGGGTCAGTAATTGAGTGTGCGCTGCACTATTGGAGGCTCAGTAATTGAGGGTGTGCTTCACTATTGGAGTGTCAGTAATTGAGTGTGTGCTGCACTATTGGAGGCTCAGTAATTGAGGGTGTGCTACACTATTGTCAGTAATTGAGGGGTGCTACCCTATTGCAGTGTCAGTAATTGAGGGTATGCTGCACTATTGGAGTGTCAGAATTTGAGAGGGTGCTACACTATTACAGTGTCAGTAATTGACGGTATGCTGCACTATAGGAGGGTCAATAATTGAAGGTAGGCAGCACTTTTGAAGGGTTAATATTTGCACATGTGCTGCACTATTGGAAGGTCAATAATTGAGGGTGTGCTGCACTAGTGGACTTTTAGTAATTGAGGGTGTACTGCACTATTGGTGGGTCAATAATTGAGGGTGTGCTACACTATTGGAGTGTCAGTAATTGAGGGTGTGCTGCACTATTGGAGGGTCAGTAATTGAGGGTGTGCTACACTATTGGAGTGTCAGTAATTGAGTGTGTGCTGCACTATTTGATTGTCAGTAATTACGTGTGCGCTGCACTATTGGAGGGTCAGTAATTGAGTGTGTGCTGCACTATATGTGTTTCAGTAATTGAGGCTGTGCTGCACTATTGGAGGGTCAGTAATTGAGGGTGTGCTGCAGCATTGGAGCATCAGTAATTAAGGCTGTGAAGCACTATTGGTTTTCCAGGAATTGAGGATATGCTGCACTATTGGAGGGTCAATAATTGAGGGTTTGCGGCACTTTTGGTGTGTCACTAATTGAGGGTGTGCTGCACTACTGATGCGTCAGTAACGGCTTGCTACACTACTGGAGTGTCAGTAATTGAGGGTGTGCTGCACTATTGGAGTGTAAGTAATTGAGGGTGTGCTGCACTATTGGAGTGTCAGTAACAGCTTGCTACACTACTGGAGTGTCCATAATTGAGGGTGTGCTGCACTATTGATGTGTCAGTAACAGCTTGCTACACTACTGGAGTGTCAGTAATTGAGGGTGCGCTGCACTATTGGAGAGTAAGTAATTGAGGGTGTGCTGCACTATTGGAGTGTAATTAATTGAGGGTGTGCTGCAATAATCAACACTGTGCTGCACTTTTGAAGGTTCAGTAATTGAGGGTGTGCTGCACAATTGGAGTGTCAGTAATTGAGTGTATGCTGAGCAACCTGTTTGTCAGTAATTGAAGGTGTGCTGCACTGTTGGAGTGTAAGTAATTGTGGGTGTGCTGCACTGTTGGAGTGTCAATAATTGACGGTATGCTGCTCTTTTGAACGGTCAATAATTGAGGGTGTTCTGCACTATTGGAAGGTCAGTAATTGAGGGTGTGCTGGACCATTGGAAGGAAAGTAATTGAGGTAGTTCTACACTGTTGGAGTGTCAGTAATTGAGGGTTTGTTGCACTATAGATGTGTGAGTATTTGAGTGTGTTCTGCACTGTCTTAAGTTCAGTAATTGATGGTGTGCTGCACTATAGGTGTGTCAGTAATTGAGGGTGTGCAGCACTATTGGAGTGTCAGTGATTGAGGGTGTGCTGCACCACTGGATTGTTAGTAATTGAAGGAGTGCAGCACTATTGGAGTGTCAGTGATTGAGGGTGTGCTGCACTGTTGGAGTGTCAGTGATTGAGGATGTGCTGCACTATTGGAGTGTCAGTGATTGAGGGTGTGCTGCACTATTGGAGTGTCAGTGATTGAGGATGTGCTGCACTATTGGAGTGTCAGTGATTGACGGTGTGCGGCACTATTGAAGTGTCAGTAATTGAGGGTGTGCTGCACTATTGAAGTGTCAGTAATTGAGGGTGTGCTGCACCACTGGATTGTTAGTTATTGAGGGAGTGCAGCACTATAGGTGTGTCCGTAATTGTGGGAGTGCCTCACTATTGGTGGGTCAGTAATTGAGGGTGTGCTGCACTATTCGAGTGTAATTAATTGAGGGTGTGCTGCACCACTGGATTATCAGTAATTGTGGGTGTGCTACACAATAGGTGTGTCATTATTTGAGGGTGTGCTGCATTATTAATGGGTCAGTAATTGAGGGTGTTCTGTTCGATTGTAGTGTCAGATATTGAAGGTGTGATGCACCACTGGATTGTCAGTAATTTAGTGTGTGCGTCACTATTGGAGTGTCAGCAATTGACAGTATGCTGGTCTATTGGTGGTGCAATAATTGAGGGTGTGCTGCACTATTGAATGGTCAGTAATTGATGGTGTGCTGCACAATTTTAGTGTCAGTAATTGAGGGTGCTCTGTGCTGTCGGAAGTTCAGTAATTGCATGTGTGCTGCATTATTGGAGTGTCAGTAATTGAGGGTGCAGCACTATTGGAGTGTATGTAATTGAGAATGTGCTGCATTACTGGAGTGTATGTAATTGAGGATGTGCTGCACTATTGGAGTGTATGTAATTGAGGATGTGCTGCACTATTGGAGAGTCAGTAATTGAGGGTGTTCTGCAGTATAGGTGTGTCAGTAACTGAGGGTGTGCTGCACTATTGGACGTTCAGTAATTGAGGATGTGCTGCATTAATTGACGTTCAGTAATTGAGGGTGTGCTGTACTACTGGAGTGTCAGTAATTGAGGATGTGCTGCATTAATTGACGTTCAGTAATTGAGGGTGTGCTGTACTACTGGAGTGTCAGTAATTGAGGGTGTGCTGTAGTATTGGAGGGTCTGTAATTGAGGGTGTGCTGCACTATTGGAGTGTCAGTAATTGAGGGTGTGCTGTACTATTGGAGGGTCAGTAATTGAGGGTGTGCTGTAGTATTGAAGGGTCAGTAATTGAGGGTGTGCTGCAATATTGGAGTGTATGTTATTCTAACCTCCTCCAGCCGCTACAACCCAACCAACTCTGTTAACTCCACAAGCCCCTAAAAATTGCACTTTCTCTGTAACCTCCTCCACTCCCTTCAACCCTCCCAATCTCTGTAACCTCCTCCACTCACTACAACCCTCCCTAACTCTGTATCCCCCTCCAGTCCCTACAACCCTCCCTATCTCTAACCTCCTTCAGCCCCTGCACCCATTCCCATCTCTTTAACCTCCTCCGGCCTCTAATCCCCTCCCTATCTCTTTCACCTCCTCAAACCACTACAAACCATCCCTATCGCTGTAAACATCTCCAGCCCCTACACCCATCTTTATCTTTGTAACGTCCTCCAGCCCCTACACCACTCCATAAATATGTAACCTCCTCCACTCACTACAAGCCTCCCTATCTCGGTAACCTCATCCAGCCCCTACACCCCTCCCTATCTCTGTAACCTCCTCCAGCCACTACAAACCTCCCTATCTCTGTAACATCCTCCAGCCTCTACAACACTCTCTATCTCTTTAACCATCTCCAGCACCTACACCCCCTCCCTATATTTGTAACATCCTCTAGCCACAACACCCCTCCCTAAATCTGTAACCTCCTCCACTCACTACAAGCCTCCCTATCTCTGTAACCTCCTCCAGCCCCTACAACCCTCCCTATCTCTGTAAACACCTCCAGACCCTACAACCCTCCCCAACTCTGTAACGTACTACAGCCCCTACAAATATCCCTATCTCTGTAACCTCCTCCAGCCCCTACAACCCTCTCTAACTCTGTAACCTCCTCCAGCCCCTACAACCCTCTCTAACTCTGTAACCTCCTCCAGCCCCTACACCACTCCCTATCTCTGCAACCTCCTCCAGCCCCTACACCCCTCACTATCTCTGTACCTCCTCCAGCCCTGTATACCCCTCCCTATCTAGGTCACCTCCTCCAGACACCTAAACCCCTCCATATCTCTGTAACATCCTCCAACCCCTACATCCCTCCCTATCTCTGTAACTTCATACAGCCCCTACAAACCTCGCTATCTCTGTAATCTCCAAAAGCCCCTACAAACGTCCCTATCTCTGTAAAATCCATCATCCCCTACACCCCTCCCTATTCTGTAACTTCCTCCAGCCCCTACACCCCTCCATATCTCTGTAACCTCCTCCAGCACTGACAACCCACACTATCTCTGCAGCCGCCTTCAACCGCTACACCCCTCCCTATCTCTGTAACCTCCTCCAGCCCCTACAACCCTCCCTTTGTCTGTAAATACCTCCAGCCACCTACACCCCTCCCTATCTCTTTAACGACTTCAAGCCCCTGTACCCCTCCCTATCTCTGGAGCCACCTCCAGCCCCTACAACCGACCCTACCTCTGTGAACTCCTCCAGCCCGTACACCCCTCCCTATCTCTGTAACCTCCTCCACTCACTATAACCCTCCGTATCTCTGTAATCTCCTCGAGCCCCTACAATCTTCCCTATGTCTGTAACTTCCTCCAGCCCCTACAAACCTCCCCATCTCTGTAACCTCCTCCGGCCGCTACAACACTCCCTATCTCTGTAACCTCCTCCAGCCCCCTACACCACTACCTATCTCTGTAACCTCCTCCAGCCCCTACACCACTCCCTATCTCTGTAACACCTCCAGCCCCTACAACTTTCCCTATCTCTGTGAACTCCACAAGCCCCTACACCCCGTGCTTTCTCTGTAACCTCCTCCACTCCCTTCAACCCTCCCAATCTCTGTAACCTCCTCCATTCACTGCAACCGTCCCTATCTCTGTAAACTCCTCCAGCCCATACAACCCTCCCTCTCTCTGTAACCACCTCCAGCCACTACACTCCTCCCCATCTCTGTAACCTCCTCCAGCCCTACTACACTCCAAACACTGTAAACACCACCAGCCCGTACAACCCTCCCTATCTCTGTAATGTACTAAAGTCCCCAGAAAACTTCTTATCTCTGTAACGTCCCCCAAAGCCTACAACCCTCCCAATCTCTCTAACCTCCTCCAGCCGCTACTCTCCTCCCTAAATCTGTAACCTCATCCACTCACTACAAGCCACCCTATCTCTGTAACCTCCTCCAGCCCCTACAACCCACTCTATCTCTGTAACCATCTCCAGCCACTACAACCCACTCTCTCTAACCATCTCCAGCGCCTACAGCCCTCCCTATCTTTGTAACCTGCACTAGCCACAACACCCCTCCCTAAATCTGTAACCTCCTCCACTCACTACAAGCCTCACTATCTCTGTAACCTTCTTGAGCCCCTACAACCCTCCCTATTTCTGTAAACACCTCCAGTCCCTACAACTCTCCATATCTCTGTAAAGTACTACAGCCCGTACAAATATCCCTATCTCCGTAAACTCCTCAAGACCCTACACCCCTCTCTAACTCTGTAATCTCCTCCAGTGCCTAGACCCATCCCTAACTCTGTAATCTCCTCCAGCACCTACCAAACTCCCTATCTCTGTAAATTCCTCCAGCCCCTACAATCCTCCCTATCTCTGTAACGTACTACAGCACCTACAATCATTCCAATCTCTGTTGCATCCCCCAAACCCTACAACCCTCCCTATCTCTGTAACCTCCTCCAGCCCCTACAACAATCCCTATTTCTGTAACCTCCTCCAGCCCCTACACCCTTCCCTATCTCTGTAACACCTCCAGCCCCTACAACTTTCCCTATCTCTGAAACCTCCTCCAGCCCTTACATCCCTCACTATCTCTGTAACCTCCTCCAGCCCCTACAAACCACCCAATCTCTGTGAACTCCACAAGCCCCTACACCCCGTGCTTTCTCTGTAACCTCCTCCACTCCCTTCAACCCTCCGTCTCTCTGTAACCACCTCCAGCCACTACACTCCTCCCTATCTCTGTAACCTCCTCCAGCCCTTACACCCCTCCCTATTTCAGTATCCTCCTCCACTCACTACAACCCTCCCTATCTCTCTAACCTCCTCCAGCAACTTCAGCCTTCCCTATCTCTGTAACCTCCTCCAGCCCCTACAGCCCTCCCTAAATCTGTATCCCCCTCCAGTCCCTACTAACCTCCCTATCTCTGTAACCTCTCCAGCCTTTACACTCATCCCTATCTCTTTAACCTCCTCTACTCCCTTCAACCCACCCTATCTCAGTAACCTCCACTAATTATAAACCTCCTAACTCTGTAACCTCCTCCCTAAATCTGTAACCTCCTCCAACCCCTACAACCATCCATATCTCTGTAACCATCTCCAGCCCCTACACCCGTCCCTATCTTTGTAACATCCTCCAGACACTACACCACTCCCTATATATGTAACCTCCTCCAATCACTACTAGCCTCCTTATCTCTGTAACCTCCTCCAGCCCTACAAAACTTCAAACACTGTAAACACCACTGTACAACCCTCCCTATCCTTGTAATGTACTAAAGTCCCCACAAAACTTTTTATCTCTGTAACGTCCCCCAAAGCCTACAACCCTCTCAATCTCTCTAACCTCCTCCAGCCGCTACTCTCCTCCCTAAATCTGTAACCTCATCCACTCACTACAAGCCACCCTATCTCTGTAACCTCCTCCAGCCATTACAAACCTCCCTATCTCTGTAACCATCTCCAGCCCCTACACCCGTCCCTATCTTTGTAATCTCCTCCAGACACTACACCACTCCCTATATATGTAACCTCCTCCACTCACTACAAGCCTCCCTATTTCCGTAACCTGCTCCAGCCCCTACAATCCTCCCTAACTCTGTAACCTCCTCCAGCCTTTGCGACCCTCCCTATCTCTGTAACCGCCTCCAGCCCCTACACCCTTCCCTATCTCTGTAACCTCATCCAGCCCCTGCAACCCACCCTATCTCTGTAACCTGCTCCACCATGACCGCCCTCCCTATCTCTAGCATCCTCCAGCCGCCTACTCCTCTCCCAATCTCTATAACCGCCTCCATCCCCTACATTCCTCCCTATCTCTGTAACCACCTCCAGGCAACTACGAACCTCCCAATCTCTGTAACCACCTCCAACCCCAACACCACTCCCTATCTCTGTAACCTCCTCCAGCTCCCTAAAACCCTCCCAATCTCTGTAACCTTCTCCAACCCCAACAACACTCCCTTTCTCTGTAACATACTACAGCACCTACAAACATTCCTATCTCTGTTACATCCCCCAAACCCTACAACCCTCCCTATCTCTGTAAATTCCTCCAGCCCGTACAACCCTCCCTATCTCCGTGACGTACTACAGCACCTACAAACATTCCAATCTCTGTTACATCCCCCAAAAACTACGACCTCCTGGTCTCTGTAACCCACCCCAGCCCCTACAACAATCCCTATCTCTGTTACCTCCTCCAGCCCCTACACCCCTCCCTATCTCTGTAACCTCCTCCAGCCCCTACAACCCGCCCTATCTCTGTAACCACCTCCAGACAACTCCAACCCTCCCAATGTCTGTAGCCTCCTCCAACACCAACACCACTCCCAATCCCTGTAACATTCTCCAGCCCCTACACCCCTCCCTAACTTGTTACCTCCTCCAGCCCCCTACACATCTCCCTCTCTCTGAAAACCAGTCCAACCCATACAACCCACCCTATCTCTGTAACCACCTCCAGCCACTATACTCCACCATATCTCTGTAACCTCCTCCAATCACTACAACACTGCCTATCTCTCTAACCTCTTCCAGCACCTTCAGCCCTCCCTATCTCGGTAACCTCCTCCAGACCCTACATTCCTCCCTATCTCTGTAACCCCATCCAGCCCCTACAGCCCTCCCTAACGCTGTATACCCCTCCAATCCCTACAACCTTCCCTATCTCTGTAAACTCCTCCAGCCCTACACCCATCCCTATCTCTCTAACCTCTTCCAGCCAATAATCTCCTCGCTATCTCTTTCACCTCCTCTATTCCCTTCAACCCACCCTATCTCTGTAACCGCCTCTACTTACTATAACACTCCCAATCTCTGTAACCTCCTCCCTAAATCTGTAAACACCTTGACTCACGACAACCATCCCTATCTCTGTAACCACCTCCAACCCCAACACCACTCCCTATCTCTGTAACCTCCTCCAGCTCCCTAAAACCCTCCCAATCTCTGTAACCTTCTCCAACCCCAACAACACTCCCTTTCTCTGTAACATACTACAGCACCTACAAACATTCCTATCTCTGTTACATCCCCCAAACCCTACAACCCTCCCTATCTCTGTAAATTCCTCCAGCCCGTACAACCCTCCCTATCTCCGTGACGTACTACAGCACCTACAAACATTCCAATCTGTTACATCCCCCAAAAACTACGACCTCCTGGTCTCTGTAACCCACCCCAGCCCCTACAACAATCCCTATCTCTGTTACCTCCTCCAGCCCCCACACCCCTCCCTATCTCTGTAACCTCCTCCAGCCCCTACAACCCGCCCTATCTCTGTAACCACCTCCAGACAACTCCAACCCTCCCAATGTCTGTAGCCTCCTCCAACACCAACACCACTCCCAATCCCTGTAACATTCTCCAGCCCCTACACCCCTCCCTAACTTGTTACCTCCTCCAGCCCCCTACACATCTCCCTCTCTCTGAAAACCAGTCCAACCCATACAACCCACCCTATCTCTGTAACCACCTCCAGCCACTATACTCCACCATATCTCTGTAACCTCCTCCAATCACTACAACACTGCCTATCTCTCTAACCTCTTCCAGCACCTTCAGCCCTCCCTATCTCGGTAACCTCCTCCAGACCCTACATTCCTCCCTATCTCTGTAACCCCATCCAGCCCCTACAGCCCTCCCTAACGCTGTATACCCCTCCAATCCCTACAACCTTCCCTATCTCTGTAAACTCCTCCAGCCCTACACCCATCCCTATCTCTCTAACCTCTTCCAGCCAATAATCTCCTCGCTATCTCTTTCACCTCCTCTATTCCCTTCAACCCACCCTATCTCTGTAACCGCCTCTACTTACTATAACACTCCCAATCTCTGTAACCTCCTCCCTAAATCTGTAAACACCTTGACTCACGACAACCATCCCTATCTCTGTAACCATCTCCAGCCACTACACCCCTCCCTAAATCTGTAACCTCATCCATCACTACAAGCCACACTATCTCTGTAACCTCCTCTAGCCACTACAAACCTCCCTATCTCTGTAACATCCTCCAGCCCCTACAACCCTCTCTATCTCTGTAACCCTTTCCAGGGCCTACACCCCTCCTTATCTTTGTAACCTCCTCTAGCCACAACACCAGTCCCTAAATCTGTAGCCTCCTACACTCACTACAAGCCTCACTATCTCTGTAACCACCTCCAGCCCCTACAACCCTCCCTATCTCTGTAAACACCTCCAGCCCCTACAACTCTCCCTATCTCTGTAACGTACAACAGCCGCTACAAATAACCCCGTCTCTGTAACCTGCTCCAGCCCCTACACCCCTCTCTAAATCTTTAACCTCCTCCAGCCCCTACAACCCTCCCTATATCTGTAAACACCTCCAGCCCCTGCAACTCTACCTATCTCTGTAACGTACAACAGCCGCTACAAATATCCCCGTCTCTGTAACCTCCTCCAGCCCAAACACCCCTCCCTAACTCTGTAACCTCCTCCAGCCCCTACAACTCTCCCTATCTTGTTACCTCTTCCAGCACCCTACCCCTCTCCCTATCTGTGTAACCTCCTCCAGCCCATACAACCCTCCCTATCTCTCAAAACTCCTCCACTCACTACAACCCTCCCTATCTCTCTATCCGCCTCCAGCACCTTCAGCCCTCCCAATCTCTGTAAACTATTTCAGCCCCTACATCCCTCCCTATCTCTGTAAACTCCTCAAGCCTCTATAACACTCCCTATTTCTGTGACTTCCTCCAGCACCTGCAACCCTCCCTAACTCTCTAACCTCCTCCAGCCCCTACAACCCTCCGATATCTCTGTAACCTCCTCCAGCCCCTACACCCCTCCCAATCTCTGTAACCTCCTCCAGCCCCTACACCCCTCCCAATCTCTGTAACCTCCTCCAGCCCCTATACCCCTCCCAATCTCTGTAACCTCCTCCAGCCCCTACACCCCTCCCTATCTCTGTAACCTCCTCCAGCCCCTACACCCCTCCCAATCTCTGTAACCTCCTCCAGCCCCTATACCCCTCCCAATCTCTGTAAGCGCCTACAGCCCCTACACCCCTCCCAATCTCTGTAAGCTCCTACAGCCCCTACACCCTTCCCAATCTCTGTAACCTCCTCCAGCCCCTATACCCCTCCCAATCTCTGTAACCTCCTCCAGCCCCTTCAACCCTCCGATATCTCTGTAACCTCCTCCAGCCCCTATACCCCTCCCAATCTCTGTAACCTCCTCCAGCCCCTACACCCCTCCCTATCTCTGTAACCTCCTCCAGCCCCTATACCCCTCCCAATCTCTGTAAGCTCCTACAGCCCCTACACCCCTCCCTATCTCTGTAACCTCCTCCAGCCCCTACACCCCTCCCGATCTCTGTAACCTCCTCCAGCACCTACAAGCCTGCCTATCTCTGTCACATCCTCCAGAACCTAAAATACTCCCTGCCTCTGTAACCTCCTCCAGCCCCTACAACCCTACTATCTCTGTAACCTCCTGCAGACCCTATACCCCTCACCATCTATGTAACCTCCTCCACTCCTTACAAACCTCCCTATCTCTTATGGCTTCTCCAGCCCCTACACCCCTCCCTATCTCTGTTACCTCCTCCGGCATCTACAAAACACCCCCTATTTCGGTCAACTCCTCCAGACCCTACAAAACTCCCTATCTCTGCAACCTCCTCCAGACCCTACACCTCTCCCTATCTCTGTAACCTCCTCCAGCCCCTACACCCCTCCCTATCGCTGTAACCTCCTCCAGCCAAATACAACCCTACCTATCTCTGTAACCTCCTCCAGTCCCTACACCCCTCCCTACCACTGTAAACTCCTCCAGCCCCTACACGCATCCCTATCTCTGTAACCTCCTCCAGGCCCTAAAGCCCTTCTTATATCTGTAACATCCTCCAGCCCCTACACCCCTCCCCTTCTGTCTAACCACCTCCAATCCCTACACCCCTCCTTATCTCTCTAACCTCCTCCAGACGCTACACACCCCCATCTCTGTAACATCCTCCACTCACTACAATCCGCCCTATCTCTGAAAACTCCTCAACTCCCTCCAATATTCAATATCTCTGTAACCTCCTCCAGCACCTACAACGCTCCCTATCTCTGTATCCGCCTCCAGCCACTCCTCCACACCTCCCAATCTCTGCAAACTCCTCCAGCCCCTACACACCTCCTTATCTCTGTAACTACCTCCAGCCTCAACACCCCTCCCTATCTCTGTAACCTCCTCCAGCCCCTTCACGCCTCCCAATCTCTGCAAACTCCTCCAGCCCCTACACACATCCTTATCTCTGTAACCTCCTCCAGGCTCTACACCCCTCCCTATCTATGTAAACTCCTGCAGCCCCTACACGCTTCCCGATCTCAGTAACCTCCGCCAGCCTCTACACCTCTCCCTATCTATGTAACCTTCTCCACTCCCTACAAAACTTCCTAACTCTGTACCCTCCTCCAGCCCCTACAAGCCTCACTATCTCTGTAACCTCCTCAAGCCCCTACACCACTCCCTATCTCTCTAACTTCCTCCAGACACTACACCCCTATCTATAACCCTATCTATATCTGTAACCTTCTCCAGGCCCTGCAATCCTCCCAATCGCAGTAAGCTCTCCTAGCACTGACAACCCTCCCTATTTCTGTTACGTCCTCCAGCCCCGACACCCCACCTTATCTTTGTAACGTCCACGAGCCCCTACAACCCTATCGAACTCGGTAACCTCCTCCAGCGCCTACAAATCTCCCTATCTCAGTAACCTCCTCCAACCCCTACATACCCTGCTATTTCTGTAACCATGTCCAGCCACCTACACCCCTCCCTATCTATGTAACCTTCTCCACTCACTACAAAACTTCCTATCTCTGTACCCTCCTCCAAACTCTACAACCCTCCCTATCTCTGTAACATCCTCCACTCACTACAACCCTCCCAATCTCTGTAAAAACAGCCTTGTCTCTGTAACCTCCTCCAATACCTACACCCCTTCCTATCTCTATAACCTCCTCCAGCCCCTAGAACAATCCCTATCTCTTTAACCTCCTCCAGGTCCAAAAAACATCCTTGTCTCTGTAACCTCCTCCAATACCTACACCCCTTCCTATCTCTATAACCTCCTCAGCACAAAAAACATCCCTTTCTCTGAAACCTGCTCCAGTCCGTACAAAATTCCCTAACTCTGTATCCTCCTCCAGACCCTTCAAACCTCCCTATCTATGTAACCTTCTCCAGCCCATACACCCCTCCCTATCTCTGTAATCTACTCCAGCCAAATACAACACTATCTCTGTAACCTCCTCCAGCCCCTACACCCCTCCCTATCTCTGTAACATCCTACAGCCCCTACAACCCTCCGTTTCTCTGTAACCTCCTCCAGATCCTTCAATCCTCCTTATCTCTGTAACCTCCGCCAGGCCCTAAAACCCTCCTTATCTCTGTAACCTCCTCCAGCCCCTAAACACCTCCCCATCTCTCTAACCTCCTCCAATCCCTACACCCCTCCCTATCTCTCTAACCTCATCGAGACGCTACACACCCCCATCTCTATAACATCCTCCACTCACTACAACCTGCCCTATCTCTGAAAACTCCTCAACTCACTACAACACTCCCTAACTCTGTAACCTCCTCCACTCACTACAACCCTCCCTATCTCTGAAAACTCCTCCAAACCTCCCTATCTCTAACATCTCCCAGCCCCAAAACCCCTACCTATCTCTGTTACCTCCTCCAGCCTCTATAACCCTGTCTATCTCTGTAACCTTCTCCAGGCCCTGCAATCCTTCCAATCGCAGTAACCTCTCCCAGCACTGACAACCCTCCCTATCTCTGTTACGTCCTCCAGCCCCTACACCCCACCTTATCTTTGTAACGTCCACGAGCCCCTACAACCCTATCGATCTCGGTAACCTCCTCCAGCGCCTACAAATCTCCCTATCTCAGTAACCTCCTCCAGCCCCTACATAACCTGCTATTTCTGTAACCAGGTCCAGCCACCTACACCCCTCCCTATCTATATAACCTTCTCCACTCACTACAGAACTTCCTATCTCTGTACCCTCCTCCAGCCCCTACACCCCTCCCTATCTCTCTAACCTCCTCCAGACACTACACCCCCCCATCCCTGTAACAACCATTCTGTTCTTTGTAACCTCCTCCCGCCCCTACACGCTTCCCAATCTCTATTACCTCCTCCACTCACTACAACCCTCCCTATTTGTCACCTCCTCCAAACATACAACACTACCTATCTCAGTAACCTCCTCCAGGTCCAAAAACCATCCTTATCTCTATAAACTCCTCCAGCACCAAAAAACATCCCTATCTCTGTAACCTGCTCCAGACCCTACACCTCTCCCTATCTCTGTAACCTCCTCCAGCCCCTACACCCCTCCCTGTTTCTGTAACCTCATTCAGTAGGTGCAACCCTCCCTATCTATGTAACCTTCTCCAGCCCATACACCCCTCCCTATCTCTATAACCTCCTCCAGCCAAATACAACCCTACCTATCTCTGTAACCTCCTCCAGCCCCTACACCCCTCCCTATCTCTGTAACCTCCTCCAGCCCCTACACCCCTCCCTATCTCTGTAACCTCATCCAGCAGGTGCAACCCTCCCTATCAATGTAACCTTCTCCAGCCCATACACCCCTCCCTATCTCTATAACCTCCTCCAGCCAAATACAACCCTACCTATCTCTGTAACCTCCTCCAGGCCCTACAACCCTCCTTATCTCTGTAACCTCCTCCAGCCCCTAAACCCCTCCCCATCTCTCTAACCTCCTCCAATCCCTACACCCCTCCGTATCTCTCTAACCTCCTCCAGACGCTACACACCCCCATCTCTGTAACATCCTCCACTCACTACAACCTGTCCTATCTCTGAAAACTCAACTCCCTGCAACACTCCCTATCTCTGTAACCTCCTCCACTCCCTACAACCCTCCCTATCTCTGAAACTTTCTCCAAACCCTACAAACCTCCCTATCTCTAACATTTCCCAGCCCCAAAACCCCTCCCTATCTCTGTTACCTCCTCCAGCCTCTATAACCCTATCTATCTCTGGAACCTTCTCCAGGCCCTGCAATCCTCCCAATTGCAGTAACCTCTCCCAGCACCGACAACCCTCCCTATCTCTGTTATATCCTCCAGCCTCTACATCCCTATCTATCTCTGGAACCTTCTCCAGGCCCTGCAAACCTCCCAATCGCAGTAACCTCTCCCAGCACCGACAACCCTCCTTATCCCTGTTACGTCCTTCAGCCCCTACACCCCACATTATCATTGTAACCTCCACGAGCCCCTACAACCCTGTCGATCTCGGTAACCTCTCCACGCCTACAAATCTGCCTAACTCTGTAACCTTCTCCAGCCCCTACAAACCTCCCTACCACAGCCACCATCTCCAGCCACCTACACACCTTGCTATCTCTGTAACCTCCTCCAATCACTACAACCCTCCCGATCTTTGTAACCTCCTCCAAACCCTACAAAATTCCCTATCTCAGTAACCTCCTCCAGCACCTACACCCCTCCCTATCTCTGTAACCTCCTCCAGCACCTACACCCCTACCTATCCCTGTAAACTCCTCCAGCACCTACACCTCTCCCTCTCTCTGTAAACTCCTCCAGCATCTACACCCCTTCCTATCTCCATAACCTCCTCCAACCCCTAAAAACCTCCCTATCTCTGTAACCTCCTCCAGCACCTTCAACCCACCCTATCTCTGTATGCTTCACCAGCCACTAAAAACCTCCCTATCTCTGTAAACGCCTCCAGACCCCACAACCCTCCCTATCACTGTAACCTCCTCCAGCAGCTGAACCCCTCCCGATCCATATAAGCTACTCCAGCCCCTACACACCTCCCTTTCTCTGTAACCTTCTCCTGCCAAATACAACCCTACCCATCTCTGTAACCGCCTCCAGCCAATACACACCTCTTTATCTCTGTAACCGCCTCCAGCCCCGCCACTCCTCCCTATCTCTGCAAACTCCTACAGCCCCTACAACCCACCCTAACTCTGTAACCTGCTCCAGCTCCTACACCCCTCCCTATCTCTGTAACCTCCTCCACTCACTACAAAACCACCAATCTCTCTAACCTCCTCCAGACACTACATCCCCCCATCTGTAACATCCTCCATTCACTACAACGCTCCTTATCTCTGTAACCTCCTCCAGCCCCTGCAAACCTCCCTATCTCAGTAACCTCCTCCAGCCCCTACACCCCTCCCTTTCTCTGTAACCTTCTCCTGCCAAATACAACCCTACCTATCTCTGTAAACTCCTCCAGCCCCTACTCCCCTCCCTTTCTCTGTAACCTTCTCCTGCCAAATACAACCCTATCTCTGTAACCTCCTCCAGCCAATACACACCTCTTTATCTCTGTAACCGCCTCCAGCCCCGCCACTCTTACCTATCTCTGCAAACTCCTCCAGCCCCTACACACATCCTTATCTCTGTAACCTCCTCCAGGCTCTACACCCCTCCCTATCCATGTAAACTCCTGCAGCCCCTACACACTTCCCGATCTCAGTAACCTCCGCCAGCCTCTACACCTCTCCCTATCTATGTAACCTTCTCCACTCACTACAAAACTTCCTAACTCTGTACCCTCCTCCAGCCCCTACAAGCCTCACTATCTCTGTAACCTCCTCAAGCCCCTACACCACTCCCTATCTCTCTAACCTCCTCCAGACACTACACCCCTATCTATAACCCTATCTATCTCTGTAACCTTCTCCAGGCCCTGCAATCCTCCCAATCGCAGTAAGCTCTCCCAGCACTGACAACCCTCCCTATCTCTGTTACGTCCTCCAGCTCCTACACCCCACCTTATCTTTGTAACGTCCACGAGCCCCTACAACCCTATCGAACTCGGTAACCTCCTCCAGCGCCTACAAATCTCCCTATCTCAGTAACCTCCTCCAGCCCCTACATACCCTGCTATTTCTGTAACCATGTCCAGCCACCTACACCCCTCCCTATCTATGTAAAATTCTCCACTCACTACAAAACTTCCTATCTCTGTACCCTCCTCCAAACTCTACAACCCTCTGTAACATCCTCCACTCACTACAACCCTCCCAATCTCTGTAACCTCCGCCACTCACTACAACCAACCAGATCTTTGTAACCTCCTCCCGCCCCTACACACCTCCCAATCTCTGTTACCTCCTCCACTCACTACAACCCTTCCTATTTGTCACCTCCTCCAAAAATACAACACTCCCTATCTCAGTAACCTCCTCCAGCCCCTAGAACAATCCCTATCTCTTTAACCTCCTCCAGGTCCAAAAAACATCCTTGTCTCTGTAACCTCCTCCAATACCTACACCCCTTCCTATCTCTATAACCTCCTCCAGCCCCTAGAACAATCCCTATCTCTTTAACCTCCTCCAGGTCCAAAAAACATCCTTGTCTCTGTAACCTCCTCCAATACCTACACCCCTTCCTATCTCTATAACCTCCTCAGCACAAAAAACATCCCTTTCTCTGAAACCTGCTCCAGTCCGTACAAAATTCCCTAACTCTGTATCCTCCTCCAGACCCTTCAAACCTCCCTATCTATGTAACCTTCTCCAGCCCATACACCCCTCCCTATCTCTGTAATCTACTCCAGCCAAATACAACACTATCTCTGTAACCTCCTCCAGCCCCTACACCCCTCCCTATCTCTGTAACATCCTACAGCCCCTACAACCCTCCGTTTCTCTGTAACCTCCTCCAGATCCTTCAATCCTCCTTATCTCTGTAACCTCCGCCAGGCCCTAAAACCCTCCTTATCTCTGTAACCTCCTCCAGCCCCTAAACACCTCCCCATCTCTCTAACCTCCTCCAATCCCTACACCCCTCCCTATCTCTCTAACCTCATCGAGACGCTACACACCCCCATCTCTATAACATCCTCCACTCACTACAACCTGCCCTATCTCTGAAAACTCCTCAACTCACTACAACACTCCCTAACTCTGTAACCTCCTCCACTCACTACAACCCTCCCTATCTCTGAAAACTCCTCCAAACCTCCCTATCTCTAACATCTCCCAGCCCCAAAACCCCTACCTATCTCTGTTACCTCCTCCAGCCTCTATAACCCTGTCTATCTCTGTAACCTTCTCCAGGCCCTGCAATCCTTCCAATCGCAGTAACCTCTCCCAGCACTGACAACCCTCCCTATCTCTGTTACGTCCTCCAGCCCCTACACCCCACCTTATCTTTGTAACGTCCACGAGCCCCTACAACCCTATCGATCTCGGTAACCTCCTCCAGCGCCTACAAATCTCCCTATCTCAGTAACCTCCTCCAGCCCCTACATAACCTGCTATTTCTGTAACCAGGTCCAGCCACCTACACCCCTCCCTATCTATATAACCTTCTCCACTCACTACAGAACTTCCTATCTCTGTACCCTCCTCCAGCCCCTACACCCCTCCCTATCTCTCTAACCTCCTCCAGACACTACACCCCCCCATCCCTGTAACAACCATTCTGTTCTTTGTAACCTCCTCCCGCCCCTACACGCTTCCCAATCTCTATTACCTCCTCCACTCACTACAACCCTCCCTATTTGTCACCTCCTCCAAACATACAACACTACCTATCTCAGTAACCTCCTCCAGGTCCAAAAACCATCCTTATCTCTATAAACTCCTCCAGCACCAAAAAACATCCCTATCTCTGTAACCTGCTCCAGACCCTACACCTCTCCCTATCTCTGTAACCTCCTCCAGCCCCTACACCCCTCCCTATCTCTGTAACCTCATCCAGTAGGTGCAACCCTCCCTATCTATGTAACCTTCTCCAGCCCATACACCCCTCCCTATCTCTATAACCTCCTCCAGCCAAATACAACCCTACCTATCTCTGTAACCTCCTCCAGCCCCTACACCCCTCCCTATCTCTGTAACCTCCTCCAGCCCCTACACCCCTCCCTATCTCTGTAACCTCATCCAGCAGCTGCAACCCTCCCTATCTATGTAACCTTCTCCAGCCCATACACCCCTCCCTATCTCTATAACCTCCTCCAGCCAAATACAACCCTACCTATCTCTGTAACCTCCTCCAGGCCCTACAACCCTCCTTATCTCTGTAACCTCCTCCAGCCCCTAAACCCCTCCCCATCTCTCTAACCTCCTCCAATCCTTACACCCCTCCCTATCTCTCTAACCTCCTCCAGACGCTACACACACCCATCTCTGTAACATCCTCCACTCACTACAACCTGTCCTATCTCTGAAAAGTCAACTCCCTACAACACTCCCTATCTCTGTAACCTCCTCCACTCACTACAACCCTCCCTATCTCTGAAACTTTCTCCAAACCCTACAAACCTCCCTATCTCTAACATTTCCCAGCCCCAAAACCCCTCCCTATCTCTGTTACCTCCTCCAGCCTCTATAACCCTATCTATCTCTGGAACCTTCTCCAGGCCCTGCAATCCTCCCAATTGCAGTAACCTCTCCCAGCACCGACAACCCTCCCTATCTCTGTTATATCCTCCAGCCTCTACATCCCTATCTATCTCTGGAACCTTCTCCAGGCCCTGCAAACCTCCCAATCGCAGTAACCTCTCCCAGCACCGACAACCCTCCCTATCCCTGTTACGTCCTCCAGCCCCTACACCCCACATTATCATTGTAACCTCCACGAGCCCCTACAACCCTATCGATCTCGGTAACCTCTCCACACCTACAAATCTGCCTAACTCTGTAACCTTCTCCAGCCCCTACAAACCTCCCTACCACAGCCACCATCTCCAGCCACCTACACACCTTGCTATCTCTGTAACCTCCTCCAATCACTACAACCCTTCCTATCTCCATAACCTCCTCCAACCCCTAAAAACCTCCCTATCTCTGTAACCTCCTCCAGCACCTTCAACCCACCCTATCTCTGTATGCTTCACCAGCCACTAAAAACCTCCCTATCTCTGTAAACGCCTCCAGACCCCACAACCCTCCCTATCACTGTAACCTCCTCCAGCAGCTGAACCCCTCCCGATCCATATAAGCTACTCCAGCCCCTACACACCTCCCTTTCTCTGTAACCTTCTCCTGCCAAATACAACCCTACCCATCTCTGTAACCGCCTCCAGCCAATACACACCTCTTTATCTCTGTAACCGCCTCCAGCCCCGCCACTCCTCCCTATCTCTGCAAACTCCTACAGCCCCTACAACCCACCCTAACTCTGTAACCTGCTCCAGCTCCTACACCCCTCCCTATCTCTGTAACCTCCTCCACTCACTACAAAACCACCAATCTCTCTAACCTCCTCCAGACACTACATGCCCCCATCTGTAACATCCTCCATTCACTACAACGCTCCTTATCTCTGTAACCTCCTCCAGCCCCTGCAAACCTCCCTATCTCAGTAACCTCCTCCAGCCCCTACACCCCTCCCTTTCTCTGTAACCTTCTCCTGCCAAATACAACCCTACCTATCTCTGTAAACTCCTCCAGCCCCTACTCCCCTCCCTTTCTCTGTAACCTTCTCCTGCCAAATACAACCCTACCTATCTCTGTAACCTCCTCCAGCCAATACACACCTCTTTATCTCTGTAACCGCCTCCAGCCCCGCCACTCCTCCCTATCTCTGCAAACTCCTCCAGCCCCAACAACCCACCCTAACTCTGTAACCTGCTCCAGTCCCTACACCCCTCCCTATCTCTGTAACCTGCTCCACTCACTACAAAACCACCAATCTCTCTAACCTCCTCCAGACACTACATCCCCCCATCTGTAACATCCTCCATTCACTACAACCCTCCCTATCTCAGTAACCTCCTCCAGCCCCTGCAAACCTCCCTATCTCAGTAACCTCCTCCAGCCCCTACATCCCCCCCTATTTCTGTACCATGCCCAGCCACCTACACCCCTCGCTATCTCTGTAACCTCCTCCACTCACTACAATCCTCCCGATCTTTGTAACCTCCTCTAGCCCCTACACGCCTCCCTATCTCAGTAACCTCCTCCAGCCCGTACATACCCCCCTATTTCTGTAACCATATTCAACCACCTACACACCTCCCAATCTCTGTAACCTCCTCCACTCACTACAATCCTCCCTATTTCTGTCACCTCCTACAAACATACAACACTCCCTATCTCAGTAACTTCCTCCAGCCCCTAACACTCCCTATCTCTTTAACCTCCTCCAGACCCTAATACCATCCTTGTCTCTGTAACCTCCTCCAATACCTACACCCCTTCCTATCTCTATAACCTCCTCCGGCCCCAAAAAACATCCCTATCTCCATAAACTCATCCAGACCCTACAAAACACCCTATCTCCGTATCCTCCTCCAGCCCATA
Organism: Isurus oxyrinchus; assembly: GCA_026770705.1. NCBI lineage: Eukaryota > Metazoa > Chordata > Chondrichthyes > Lamniformes > Lamnidae > Isurus > Isurus oxyrinchus. Next base: position 181,011 of record JANJGN010001011.1, read on the forward strand.
CAAACATCCCTATCTCCGTAACCTCATCCAGACCCTACAAACATCCCTATCTCCGCAACCTCCTCCAGACCCTAGACATCTCACTATCTCTGTAACCTCCTCCAGCCCCTACACCGCTCCCTATCTCTGTAACCTCCTCCAGAAGCTGCAGCCCTCCCTATCTATGTAACCTACTCCAGACCTTACAACCCCCCCCTATCTCTATAACCTCCTCCAGCCGAATACAACCCTACCTATCTCTGTAACCTCCTCCAGCCCCTACACCCCTTCCTTTTTCTATAACCTCCTCCAGCCCCTACACGTCTCCCTATCTCTGTAAACCACCAGCGTCTACAACCCTCTGTTTCTCTGTAACCTCTTCCAGCCCCTACAAACCTCCCTATCTCTGTAACCTCCTCCAGCCCCTACAAACCTCCCTATCTCTGTAACCTCCTCCAGGCCCTAAAACCCTCCTTATCTCTGTAACCTCCTCCAGCCCCTACAAACCTCCCTATCTCTGTAACCTCCTCCAGGCCCTAAAACCCTCCTTATCTCTGTAACCTCCTCCAGACCCTACGCCCCTCCCCATCTGTCTAACCTCCTCCAATCCCTACATCCCTCCCTATCTCTCTAACCTCCTCCAGACGCTACACACCCCCATCTCTGTAACATCCTCCACTCACTACAACCTGCCCTATCTCTGAAAACTCCTCAAATCCCTACAACACTCCCTATCTCTGTAACCTCCTCCACTCACTACAACCCTCCCTATCTCTGAACCCTCCTCCAAACCTCCCTATCTCTAACATCTCCCAGCCCCGAAACCCCTCCCTATCTCTGTTACCTCCTCCAGCCTCTATAACCCTATCTATCTCTGTAACCTTCTCCAGGCCCTGCAATCCTCCCAATCGCAGTAACCTCTCCCAGCACTGACAACCCTCCCTATCTCTGTTACGTCCTCCAGCCCCTACACCCCACCTTATCTTTGTAACGTCCATGAGCCCCTACAACCCTATCGATCTCGGTAACCTCCTCCAGTGCTAACAAATCTCCCTATCTCAGTAACCTCCTCCAGCCCCTACATACCGTGCTATTTCTGTAACCATGTCCAGCCACCTACACCCCTCCCTATCTATGTAACCTTATCCACTCACTACAAAACTTCCTATCTCTGTACCCTCCTCCAGCCCCTAAAAACCTCCCTATCTCTGTAACCTCCTCAAGCCCCTACACCCCTCCCTGTCTCTCTAACCTCCTCCAGACACTACACCCCCCATCCCTGTAACAACCATCCAGTTCTTTGTAACCTCCTCCAGCCCCTAAAAAACTCCCTATCTCAGTAACCTCCTCCAGCACCTACACCCCTCCCTATCTCTGTAAACTCCTCCAGCACCTACACCTCTCCCTCTCTCTGTAAACTCCTCCAGCATCTACACCACTTCCTATCTCCATAACCTCCTTCAACCCCTAAAAACGTCCCTATCTCTGTAACCTCCTCCAGCACCTACAACGCACCCTATCTCTGTATCCTTCACCAGCCACTAAAAACCTCCCTATCTCTGTAAACTCCTTCAGACCCTACATCCCTCCCTTTCATTGTAACCTCCTCCAGCAGCTGAACCCCTCCCGATCCATATAAGCTACTCCAGCCCCTACACACCTCCCTTTCTCTGTAACCTTCTCCTGCCAAATACAAACCTACCTATCTCTGTAACCTTCTCCAGCCAATACACCCCTCTTTATCTCTGTAACCTCCTCCAGCCAATACACACGTCTTTATCTCTGTAACCTCCTCCAGCCCCTACACCCCTCCCTTTCTCTGTAACCTCCTCCAGCCCCTACACCCCTCCCTTTCTCTGTAACCTCCTCCAGCCCCTACAACCCTCCTTATCTCTGTAACTTCCTCCAGCCCCTACACCCCTCCCTATCTCTGTAACCTCCTCCAGCCAATACACACCTCCTTATCTCTGTAACCTGCTCCAGTCCCTACACCCCTCCCTATCGCTGTAACCTCCTCCAGCACCTACACCTCTCCCTCTCTCTGTAACCTGCTCCAGCCTCGCACCCCTCCCTAACTCTGTAACCTCCTCCAGCCAATACACACCTCCCTATCTCTGTAACCGCCTCCAGCCCCGCCACTCCTCCCTATCTCTGTAATCTCCTCCAGACCCTACAACCCACCCTAACTCTGTAACCTGCTCCAGTCCCTACACCCCTCCCTATCTCTGTAACCTCCTCCATCCTCTACATCCCCCCGTATTTCTGTACCATGCCCAGCCACCTACACCCCTCGCTATCTCTGTAACCTCCTCCACTCACTACAATCCACCCGATCTTTGTAACCTCCTCTAGCCACTACACCGCTCCTTATCTCTGTAACCTCCTCAAGCCCCTACACCCCTCCCTATCTCTCTAACCTCCTCCAGACACTACACCCCCCCATCTCTGTAACAACCATCCAGATCTTTGTAACCTCCTCCAGCCCCTACATGCTTCCCAATCTCTGTTACCTCCTCCACTCACTACAAACCTCCCTATTTCTGTCACCTCCTACAAACATACAACACTCTCTATCTCAGTAACCTCCTCCAGCCCCTAGAACACTCCCTATCTCTTTAACCTCCTCCAGGTCCTAAAACCATCCTAATCTCGGTAACCTCCTCCAGTACCTACACCTCGTCCTATCTCTATAAACTCCTCCTGCACCAAAAAACATCCCAATCTCTGAAACCTCCAGCCCCTACAAAACTCCCTATCTCTGTATCCTCCTCTAGCCTCTACAAACATCCCTATCTCTGTAACCTCCTCCAGACCCTAGACCTCTCCCTATCTCTGTAACCTCCTCCAGCCCGTACACTGCTCCCTATCTCTGTAACCTCCTCCAGAAGCTGCAGCCCTCCCTATCTATGTAACCTACTCCAGCCCATACACCCCACCCTATCTCTATAACCTCCTCCAGCCCCTACAAGCCTCCCTATCTCTGTAAACTCCACCAGCATCTACAACCCTCCGTTTCTCTGTAACCTCCTCCAGCCCCTACAAACCTCCCTATCTCTGTAACCTCCTCCAGGCCCTAAAACCCTCCTTATCTCTGTAACCTCCTCCAGCCCCTACACGACTCTACATCTGTCTAACCTCCTCCAATTCCTACACCCCTCCCTATCTCTCTAACCTCCTCCAGACGCTACACACCCCCATCTCTGTAACATCCTCCACTCACTACAATTCACCCTATCTCTGAAAACTCATCAACTGCCTACAACACTCCCTATCTCTGTAACCTCCTCCAGCACCTACAACACTCCCTATATCTGTATCCTCCTCCAGCCACTACAAACCTCCCTATCTCTGTAACCTCCTCCAGACACTACATCCCTCCCTATCTCTGTAACCTCCTCCAGCAGCTGAAACCCTCCCTATCCATGTAACCTACTCCAGCCCCTACAACCCTCCCTTTCTCTGTAACCTTCTCCAGCCAAATACAACCCTACCTACCTCCGTAACCACCTCCAGCCAATACACCCCTCCTTATCTCTGTAACCGCCTCTAGCCCCTCCACGCCTGCAAACACCTCCAGCCCCTACAACGCTCCCTATCTCTGTAACCTCCTCCAGCCCCTACAACTCCCACTATTTCTGTAACCATGTCCAGCCACCTACACCCCTCCCTATCTCTGTAACCTCCTCCACTCACTATAATCCTCCCGATCTTTGTAAACTCCTCTAGCCCCTACATGCCTCCCTATCTCGGTAACCTCCTCCGACCTCTACACACCTTCCAATCTCTGTAACCTCCTCCACTCACTACAACACTCCCTATTTCTGTCAGCTCCTCCAAACATACAACACTCCCTATCTCAGTAACCACCTCCAGCCCCTAGAACATTCCCTATCCCTTTAATCTGCTCCAGGTCCTAAAACCATCCTTATCTCTGTAACCTCCTCCAGCACCTACACCTCTCCCTATCTCTGTAACCTCTTCCAGTACCTACACCCCTTCCTATCTCTGTAACCTCTTCCAGCCCCAAAAGACATCCCTATATCTGAAACCTGCTCCAGCCCGTACAATACTCCCTATCTCTGTATCCTCCTACAGCCCCTACAAACCTCCCTATCACTCTAACCTCCTCCAGACACTACACTCCATCTCTGAAACATCCTCCACTGACTACAACCCTCCCAATCTCTGTAACCTCTTCCACTCACTACAACCATCCCGATCTTTGTAACCTACTCCTGATCCTACACACCTCCCTATCTCGGTTACCTCCTCTGGCCTCTACATGCCTCTCAGTCTCTCTAACCTCCTCCACTCACTACAACCCTTCCTATCTCTGTTTCCTCCTCCAGGCCCTACAAATCTCCCTATCTCAGTAACCTCCTCCAACCCCTACATACCCCCCTATTTCTGTAACCATGTCCAGCCAGCTACACCGCCCCCCCCATCTCTGTAACATCCTCCACTCACTACAACCCTCCCAATCTCAGTAATCTCCTCCAGCCCCTAGAAACCTCCCTATCTCTTGAACCTCATCCAGGTCCTAAAACCAAACTTATCTCTGTAACCTCCTCCAGCACCTCCACCCCTCCCTATCTCTGTAAACTCCTCCAGCACCTACAACCCTCCCTATCTCTGCAAACTGTTCCAGCACCTAGAAGCCTTCCTATCTCTGTAACCTCCTCCAGCACCTACAACGCTCCCTATCTCTGTATCCTCCTCCAGCCACTACAAACCTCCCTATCTCTATTTCCTCCTCCAGACCCTACATCCCTCCCTATCTCTGTAACCTCCTCCAGCAGCTGAACCCCTCCCTATGCATGTAACCTACTCCAGCCTCTACAACCCTCCCTTTCTCTGTAATCTTCTCCTGCCAAACACAACCCTACCTCCCTCTGTAACCTCCTCCAGCCAATACTCCCCTCCTTATCTCTGTAACCGCCACCAGCCCCTCCACGCCTCCCTATCTCTGCAAACTCCTTCAGCCCCTACAACCCTTCCTCTCTCTGTAACCTCCTCCAGCCCCTACAAACCTCCCTATCTCTGTAACCTCCTCCAGGACCTACAACCCTCCCTATCACTGTAACCTCCTCCAACCCCTACACCCCTCTCTATCTCTCTAACCTCCTCCAGACACTACACCCCTCCATCTCTGTAACATCCTCCACTCACTACAACCCTCCCAATCTCTGTAAACTACTCCACTCACTACTACCCTCCCAATCTCAAAAATCTCCTCCAGCCCCAAGAAACCGCCCTATCTCTTTAACCTCCTCCAGGTCCTAAAACCATCCTTATCTCTGCAACCTCCTCCAGCACCTACACCCCTCCCTATCTCTGTAAACTCCTCCAGCACCTACACCTCTCCCTATCTCTGCAAACTCTTCCAGCACCTACACCCCTCTCTATCTCTCTAAACTCCTCCAGACACTACACCCCTCCATCTCTGTAACATCCTCCACTCACTACTACCCTCCCAATCTCTGTAAGCTCCTCCACTCACTACAAACCTTCCTATTTCTGTCACCTCCTCCAAACATACAACACACCCTATCTCAGTAACCTCCTCCAGCCCCTAGAACCCTCCCTATCTCTTTAACCTCCTCCAGGTCCTAAAACCATCCTTATCTCTGTAACCTCTTCCAGTGCCTATACCCCTTCCTATCTCTATAACCTCCTCCAGCCCCCCAAAACATCCCTATCTCTGAAACCAGCTCCAGCACCTACAAAACTCCCTATCTCTGTATCCTCCTCCAGCCCCTACTCCCCACCTTATCTTTGTAACCTCCACGACGCCCTACAACACTATCGATCTCGGTAACCTCCTCCAGCGCCTGCAAAACTCCCTAACTCAGTAAACTCCTCCATCCCCTACACCCCTCCCTATCTCGGCAAACTCCTCCAGCACCTACACCCCTCCCTATCTCTATAAAATCTTCCAGCACCTACATGCGTTCCTATCTCTGTAAATTCCTCCAGCACCTACAATGCTCTCTATCTCTGTATCCTCCACCAGCCACTACAAACCTCCCTATCTCTGTAACCTCCCTATCTCTGTAACCTCCTCCAGCAGCTGAACCCCTCCCTATCTATGAAACCTACTCCAGCCCCTACACGACTCCATTTCTCTGTAACCTTCTCTAGCCAAATACAACCCTACCTATCTCTGTAAACTTATGCAGCCTCTACACCCCTCCCTGTCTCTCTAACCTCCTCCAGATGCTACACACTCCCATCTCTGTAACATCCTCCACTCACCTCAATCCGCCCTATCTCTGAAAACTCAACTCCCTACAACACTCCCTATCTCTGTAACCTCCTCCAGCACCTACAACACTCCCTATCTCTGTAACCTCCTCCAGCACCTACAACGCTCCCTATCTCTGTATCCTCCTCCAGCCACTACAAACCTTTCTATCTCTGTAACCTCCTCCAGACACTACAGCCCCCCATCTCTGTAACATCCTCCACTCACTACAAACCTCCCAATCTCAGTAATCTCCTCCAGTCCCTAGAACACTCCCTATCTCTGTAACCTCCTCCAGGCCCTAAAACCATCCTTATCTCTGTAACCTCCGCCAGCACGTACACCCCTCCCTATCTCTGTAAACTCCTCCAGCACCTACACCCCTCCCTATCTCTGCAAACTCTTCCAGCACCTACACCCCTTCCTATCTCTGTAACCTCCTCCAGCACCTCCAACGCTCCCTATCTCTGTATCCTCCTCCAGCCACTACAAACCTCCCTATCTCTGTATCCTCCCCCAGCCACTACAAACCTCCCTATCTCTATTTCCTCCTCCAGACCCTACATCCCTCCCTATCTCTGCAACCTCCTCCAGCAGCTGAACCCCTCCCTATGCATGTAACCTACTCCAGCCCCTACACCCCTCCCTTTCTCTGTAACCTTCTCCTGCCAAACACAACCTTACCTCCCTCTGTAACCTCCTCCAGCCAATACTCCCCTCCTTATCTCTGTAACCACCGCCAGCCCCTCCACGCCTCCCTATCTCTGCAAACTCCTCCAGCCCCTACAACCCTCCCTCTCTCTGACACCTCCTCCAGCCCCTACAAACCTCCCTATCTCTGTAACCTCCTCCAGCACGTACAACCCTCCCTATCACTGTAACCTCCTCCAACCCCTACACCCCTCTCTATCTCTCTAACCTCCTCCAGACACTACACCCCTCCATCTCTGTAACATCCTCCACTCACTACAACCCTCCCAATCTCTGTAACCTCCTCCACTCACTACTACAGTCCCAATCTCAGTAATCTCCTCCAGCCCCTAGAAACCTCCCTATCTCTTTAACCTTCTCCAGGTCCTAAAACCATCCTTATCTCTGTAACCTCTTCCAGCACCTACACCCCTCCCTATCTCTGTAAACTCCTCCAGCACCTACACCCCTCCCTATCTCTGCAAACTCTTCCAGCACCTACACCCCTTCCTATCTCTGTAACCTCCTCCAGCACCTACAAAACTCCCTATCTCTGAAACCAGCTCCAGCCCCTACAAAACTCCCTATCTCTGTATCCACCTCCAGCCCCTACTCCCCACCTTATCTTTGTAACGTCCACAAGCGCCTACAACCCTATCGATCTCGGTAACCTCCTCCAGCGCCTGCAAAACTCCCTACCTCAGTAAACTCCTCCAGCTCCTACACCCCTCCCTATCTCGGCAAACTCCTCCAGCACCTACACCCCTCCCTATCTCTATAAAATCTTCCAGCACCTACACGCGTTCCTATCTCTGTAAACTCCTCCAGCACCTACAACGCTCTCTATCTCTGTATCCTCCTCCAGCCACTACAAACCTCCCTATCTCTGTAACCTCCTCCAGCAGCTGAACCCCTCCCTATCTATGTAACCTACTCCAGCCCCTACACCACTCCCTTTCTCTGTAACCTTCTCCAACCAAATACAACCCTACCTATCTCTGTAACCTCGTCAGCCAATACACGCCTCCTTATCTCTGTAACCTCATGCAGCCTCTACACCCCTCCCTATCTCTGTAACCTTCTCCACTCACTACGACCCTAACCTATCTCTGTAACCTCCTCCAGCCCCTACAAACCTCTCTACCTCTGTAACCTCCTCCAGGCCCTAAAACCCTCCTTATCTCTGTAACCTCCTCCAGCCTCTACAACCCTCCCCATCTCTCTAACCTCCTCCAATCCTTACACCGCTCCCTATCTCTCTAACCTCCTCCAGATGCTACACACCCCCATCTCAGTAACATCCTCCACTCACCTCAATCCGCCCTATCTCTGAAAACTCAACTCCCTACAACACTCCCTTTCTCTGTAACCTCCTCCAGCACCGACAATGCTCCCTATCTCTGTATCCTCCTCCAGCCACGACAAACCTTCCTATCTCTGTAACCTCCTCCAGACACTACAGCCCCCCATCTCTGTAACATCCTTCTCTCACTACAAACCTCCCAATCTCAGTAACCTCCTCCAGCCCCTAGAACCCTCCCTATCTCTGTCACCTCCTCCAGGCCCTAAAACCCTCCTTATCTCTGTAAGCTCCTCCAGCCCCTACACCCCTCCCCATCTCTTTAACCTCCTCCAATCCCTACACCCCTCCCTATCTCTCTAAACTACTCCAGACGCTACACACCCGCATCTCTGTAACATCCTCCACCCGCTACAACACGGCCTATCTCTGTAACCACCACCACTCACTACAAAGCTCCCTATTGCTGTAACCTCCTCAAAACCCTACAAACCTCCCTATTGCTGTAACCTCTCCCAGCACCGACAACCCTCCCCATCTCTTTTACGTCCTCCAGCCCCTACACCCCACCTTATCTTTCTAACCGCCATGAGCCCCTACAACCCTATCGTTCTCAGTAACCTCCTTAGCGCCTGCAAAACTCTCTAACTCTGTAACCTCCTCCAGCCCCTACACCCCTCCCTATCTCTGCAAACACCTCCAGCACCTACACCCCTCCCTTTCTCTGTAACCTCCTCCACTCACTACAACACGGCCTATCTCTGAAAATTCCTCAACTTCCAACAACACTCCCTATCTCTGTAACCTCCTCCACTCACTACAACTCTCCCTATTGCTGTAACATCCTCAAAACCCTACAAACCTCCCTATTGCTGTAACCTCTCCCAGCACCGACAACCCTCCCCATCTCTTTTACGTCCTCCAGCCCCTACACCCCACCTTATCTTTCTAACCTCCATGAGCCCCTACAACCCTATCGATCTCAGTAACCTCCTTAGCGCCTGCAAAACTCCCTAACTCTGTAACCTCCTCCAGCCCCTACACCCCTCCCTATCTCTGCAAACACCTCCAGCACCTACACCTCCTCCAGCACCTACAACGCTCTCTATCTCTGTATCCTCCTCCAGCCACTACAAACCTCCCTATCTCTGTAACCTCCTCCAGCAGCTGAACCCCTCCCTATCTAGAAAACCTACTCCAGCCCCTACACCCCTCCCTTTCTCTGTAACCTTCTCCAGCCAAATACAACCCTACCTATCTCTGTAACCTTCTCCAGCCAATACACCCCTCCCTGTCTCTCTAACCTCCTCCAGATGCTACACACTCCCATCTCTGTAACATCCTCCACTCACCTCAATCCGCCCTATCTCTGAAAACTCAACTCCCTACAACACTCCCTATCTCTGTAACCTCCTCCAGCACCTACAACGCTCCCTATCTCTGTATCCTCCTCCAGCCACTACAAACCTTCCTATCTCTGTAACCTCCTCCAGACACTACAGCCCCCCATCTCTGTAACATCCTCCACTCACTACAAACCTCCCGATCTCAGTAACCTCCTCCAGCCCCTAGAACACTCCCTATCTCTGTAACCTCCTCCAGGCCCTAAAACTATCCTTATCTCTGTAACCTCCGCCAGCACCTACACCCCTCCCTATCTCTGTAAACTCCTCCAGCACCTACACCCCTCCCTATCTCTGCAAACTCTTCCAGCACCTACACCCCTTCCTATCTCTGTAACCTCCTCCAGCACCTCCAACGCTCCCTATCTCTGTATACTCCTCCAGCCACTACAAACCTCCCTATCTCTGTATCCTCCCCCAGCCACTACAAACCTCCCTATCTCTATTTCCTCCTCCAGACCCTACATCCCTCCCTATCTCTGCAACCTCCTCCAGCAGCTGAACCCCTCCCTATGCATGTAACCTACTCCAGCCCCTACACCCCTCCCTTTCTCTGTAACCTTCTCCTGCCAAACACAACCTTACCTCCCTCTGTAACCTCCTCCAGCCAATACTCCCCTCCTTATCTCTGTAACCACCGCCAGCCCCTCCATGCCTCCCTATCTCTGCAAACTCCTCCAGCCCCTACAACCCTCCCTCTCTCTGACACCTCCTCCAGCCCCTACAAACCTCCCTATCTCTGTAACCTCCTCCAGGACGTACAACCCTCCCTATCACTGTAACCTCCTCCAACCCCTGCACCCCTCTCTATCTCTCTAACCTCCTCCAGACACTACACCCCTCCATCTCTGTAACATCCTCCACTCACTACAACCCTCCCAATCTCTGTAACCTCCTCCACTCACTACTACAGTCCCAATCTCAGTAATCTCCTCCAGCCCCTAGAAACCTCCCTATCTCTTTAACCTTCTCCAGGTCCTAAAACCATGCTTATCTCTGTAACCTCTTCCAGCACCTACACCCCTCCCTATCTCTGCAAACTCTTCCAGCACCTACACCCCTTCCTATCTCTGTAACCTCCTCCAGCACCTACAAAACTCCCTATCTCTGAAACCAGCTCCAGCCCCTACAAAACTCCCTATCTCTGTATCCACCTCCAGCCCCTACTCCCCACCTTATCTTTGTAACGTCCACAAGCCCCTACAACCCTATCGATCTCGGTAACCTCCTCCAGCGCCTGCAAAACTCCCTACCTCAGTAAACTCCTCCAGCTCCTACACCCCTCCCTATCTCGGCAAACTCCTCCAGCACCTACACCCCTCCCTATCTCTATAAAATCTTCCAGCACCTACACGCGTTCCTATCTCTGTAAACTCCTCCAGCACCTACAACGCTCTCTATCTCTGTATCCTCCTCCAGCCACTACAAACCTCTCTATCTCTGTAACCTCCTCCAGCAGCTGAACCCCTCCCTATCTATGTAACCTCCTCCAGGCCCTACACCCCTCCCTATCTCTGCAAACACCTCCAGCACCTACACCCCTCCCTTTCTCTGTAACCTCCTCCACTCACTACAACACGGCCTATCTCTGAAAATTCCTCAACTTCCAACAACACTCCCTATCTCTGTAACCTCCTCCACTCACTACAACTCTCCCTATTGCTGTAACATCCTCAAAACCCTACAAACCTCCCTATTGCTGTAACCTCTCCCAGCACCGACAACCCTCCCCATCTCTTTTACGTCCTCCAGCCCCTACACCCCACCTTATCTTTCTAACCTCCATGAGCCCCTACAACCCTATCGATCTCAGTAACCTCCTTAGCGCCTGCAAAACTCCCTAACTCTGTAACCTCCTCCAGCCCCTACACCCCTCCCTATCTCTGCAAACACCTCCAGCACCTAAACCTCCTCCAGCACCTACAACGCTCTCTATCTCTGTATCCTCCTCCAGCCACTACAAACCTCCCTATCTTTGTAACCTCCTCCAGCAGCTGAACCCCTCCCTATCTAGAAAACCTACTCCAGCCCCTACACCCCTCCCTTTCTCTGTAACCTTCTCCAGCCAAATACAACCCTACCTATCTCTGTAACCTTCTCCAGCCAATACACCCCTCCCTGTCTCTCTAACCTCCTCCAGATGCTACACACTCCCATCTCTGTAACATCCTCCACTCACCTCAATCCGCCCTATCTCTGAAAACTCAACTCCCTACAACACTCCCTATCTCTCTAACCTCCTCCAGATGCTACACACCTGCATCTCTGTAACATCCTCCACTCACCTCAATCCGCCCTATCTCTGAAAACTCAACTCCCTACAACACTCCCTATCTCTGTAACCTCCTCCAGCACCTACAACGCTCCCTATCTCTGTATCCTCCTCCAGCCACTACAAACCTTCCTATCTCTGTAACCTCCTCCAGACACTACAGCCCCCCATCTCTGTAACATCCTCCACTCACTACAAACCTCCCAATCTCAGTAACCTCCTCCAGCCCCTAGAACACTCCCTATCTCTGTAACCTCCTCCAGGCCCTAAAACCCTCTTTATCTCTGTAAGCTCCTCCAGCCCCTACACCCTTCCCCATCTCTCTAACCTCCTCCAATCCCTACACCCCTCCCTATCTCTAAACTCCTCCAGACGCCTCACACCCGCATCTCTGTAACATCCTCCACTCACTACAACACGGCCTATCTCTGAAAACTCCTCAACTCCCAACAACACTCCCTATCTCTGTAACCTCCTCCACTCACTACAACTCTCCCTATTGCTGTAACATCCTCAAAACCCTACAAACCTCCCTATTGCTGTAACCTCTCCCAGCACCGACAACCCTCCCCATCTCTTTTACGTCCTCCAGCCCCTACACCCCACCTTATCTTTCTAACCTCCATGAGCCCCTACAACCCTATCGATCTCAGTAACCTCCTTAGCGCCTGCAAAACTCCCTAACTCTGTAACCTCCTCCAGCCCCTACACCCCTCCCTATCTCTGCAAACACCTCCAGCACCTACACCTCCTCCAGCACCTACAACGCTCTCTATCTCTGTATCCTCCTCCAGCCACTACAAACCTCCCTATCTCTGTAACCTCCTCCAGCAGCTGAACCCCTCCCTATCTAGAAAACCTACTCCAGCCCCTACACCCCTCCCTTTCTCTGTAACCTTCTCCAGCCAAATACAACCCTACCTATCTCTGTAACCTTCTCCAGCCAATACACCCCTCCCTATCTCTGTAACCTCCTGCAGCCTCTACACCCCTTCCTATCTCTGTAACATTCTCCACTCACTACGACCCAACCTATCTCTGTAAATTCCTCCGTTCCCTACAACCCTCCCTATCTCTGTAACCTCCTCCAGCCCCTACAAACCTCTCTATCTCTGTAACCTTCTCCAGGCCCAAAAACCCTCTTTATCTCTGTAACCTCCTCCAGCCCCTACAACCCTCCCCATCTCTCTAACCTCCTCCAATCCCTACACGCCTCCCTATCTCTCCAACCTCCTCCAGACGCTACACACCCCCATCTCTGTAACCTTTTCCAGCCCCAAAAAACCTCCCTATCTCTGTAACCTCCACCAGCCCCTGCACCCCTCCCTATCTATGTAACCTCCTCCAGTCCATACACCCCTCCCTATCTCTGTAATCTCGTCCAGCCCCTACAAACCTACTTATCTCTATAACATCCTCCAGCACCTTAACCCCTTCCTATCTCTATAACCTTTTCCAGCCTCTAAAAACCTCCCTATCTCTGAAACCTGCTCTAGCATCTACAATGATCCCAATCTCTGTATCTTCCTCCAGCCCCCAGAAACCTCCCCATCTCTGTAACCCCCTCCAGACCTTATACCCATCTCTATCTCTGTAACCTCCTCCACACCTTATATCCATCCCTATCTCTGTAAACTTCTCCAGCCCATACACCCCTCCCTATCTCTGTAATCTCCTCCAGCCCCTAGAAACCTCCCTATCTCTTTAACCTCCTCCAGGTCCTAAAACCATCCTTATCTCTGTAACCTCCGCCAGCACCTACACCCCTCCCTATCTCTGTAAACTCCTCCAGCACCTACACCCCTCCCTATCTCTGCAAACTCTTCCAGCACCTACACCCCTTCCTATCTCTGTAACCTCCTCCAGCACCTCCAACGCTCCCTATCTCTGTATCCTCCTCCAGCCACTACAAACCTCCCTATCTCTGTATCCTCCCCCAGCCACTACAAACCTCCCTATCTCTATTTCCTCCTCCAGACCCTACATCCCTCCCTATCTCTGCAACCTCCTCCAGCAGCTGAACCCCTCCCTATGCATGTAACCTACTCCAGCCCCTACACCCCTCCCTTTCTCTGTAACCTTCTCCTGTCAAACACAACCTTACCTCCCTCTGTAACCTCCTCCAGCCAATACTCCCCTCCATATCTCTGTAACCACCGCCAGCCCCTCCACGCCTCCCTATCTCTGCAAACTCCTCCAGCCCCTACAAACCTCCCTATCTCTGTAACCTCCTCCAGGACGTACAACCCTCCCTATCACTGTAACCTCCTCATCCCCTACACCCCTCTCTATCTCTCTAACCTCCTCCAGACACTACACCCCTCCATCTCTGTAACATACTCCACTCACTACAACCCTCCCAATCTCTGTAACCTCCTCCACTCACTACTACAGTCCCAATCTCAGTAATCTCTTCCAGCCCCTAGAAACCTCCCTATCTCTTTAACCTTCTCCAGGTCCTAAAACCATCCTTATCTCTGTAACCTCTTCCAGCACCTACACCCCTCCCTATCTCTGTAAACTCCTCCAGCACCTACACCCCTCCCTATCTCTGCAAACTCTTCCAGCACCTACACCCCTTCCTATCTCTGTAACCTCCTCCAGCACCTACAAAACTCCCTATCTCTGAAACCAGCTCCAGCCCCTACAAAACTCCCTATCTCTGTATCCTCCTCCAGCCCCTACTCCCCACCTTATCTTTGTAACGTCCACAAGCCCCTACAACCCTATCGATCTCGGTAACCTCCTCCAGCGCCTGCAATACTCCCTATCTCAGTAAACTCCTCCAGCTCCTACACCCCTCCCTATCTCGGCAAACTCCTCCAGCACCTACAACCCTCCCTATCTCTATAAAATCTTCCAGCACCTACACGCGTTCCTATCTCTGTAAACTCCTCCAGCACCTACAACGCTCTCTATCTCTGTATCCTCCTCCAGCCACTACAAACCTCCCTATCTCTGTAACCTCCTCCAGCAGCTGAACCCCTCCCTATCTATGTAACCTACTCCAGCCCCTACACCACTCCCTTTCTCTGTAACCTTCTCCAACCAAATACAACCCTACCTATCTCTGTAACCTCGTCAGCCAATACACGCCTCCTTATCTCTGTAACCTCATGCAGCCTCTACACCCCTCCCTATCTCTGTAACCTTCTCCACTCACTACGACCCAACCTATCTCTGTAACCTCCTCCAGCCCCTACAAACCTCTCTACCTCTGTAACCTCCTCCAGGCCCTAAAACCCTCCTTATCTCTGTAACCTCCTCCAGCCTCTACAACCCTCCCCATCTCTCTAACCTCCTCCAATCCTTACACCGCTCCCTATCTCTCTAACCTCCTCCAGATGCTACACACCCCCATCTCTGTAACATCCTCCACTCACCTCAATCCGCCCTATCTCTGAAAACTCAACTCCCTACAACACTCCCTATCTCTGTAACCTCCTCCAGCACCGACAATGCTCCCTATCTCTGTATCCTCCTCCAGCCACGACAAACCTTCCTATCTCTGTAACCTCCTCCAGACACTACAGCCCCCCATCTCTGTAACATCCTTCTCTCACTACAAACCTCCCAATCTCAGTAACCTCCTCCAGCCCCTAGAACCCTCCCTATCTCTGTCACCTCCTCCAGGCCCTAAAACCCTCCTCATCTCTGTAAGCTCCTCCAGCCCCTACACCCCTCCCCATCTCTCTAACCTCCTCCAATCCCTACACCCCTCCCTATCTCTCTAGACTTCTCCAGACGCTACACACCCGCATCTCTGTAACATCCTCCACTCACTACAACACGGCCTATCTCTGTAACCACCACCACTCACTACAACTCTCCCTATTGCTGTAACCTCCTCAAAACCCTACAAACCTCCCTATTGCTGTAACCTCTCCCAGCACCGACAACACTCCCCATCTCTTTTACGTCCTCCAGCCCCTACACCCCACCTTATCTTTCTAACCTCCATGAGCCCCTACAACCCTATCGATCTCAGTAACCTCCTTAGCGCCTGCAAAACTCCCTAACTCTGTAACCTCCTCCAGCCCCTACACCCCTCCCTATCTCTGCAAACACCTCCAGCACCTACACCTCCTCCAGCACCTACAACGCTCTCTATCTCTGTATCCTCCTCCATCCACTACAAACCTCCCTATCTCTGTAACCTCCTCCAGCAGCTGAACCCCTCCCTATCTAGGAAACCTACTCCAGCCCCTACACCCCTACCTAACTCTGTAACCTCCTCCAGCCAATACACCCCTCCTTATCTCTGTAACCTCCTGCAGCCTCTACACCCCTCCCTATCTCTGTAACATTCTACACTCACTACGACCCAACCTATCTCTGTAACTTCCTCCGTTCCCTACAACCCTCCCTATCTATGTAACCTCCTCCACCCCCTACAAACCTCTCTATCTCTGTAATCTCCTCCAGGCCCAAAAACCCTCTTTATCTCTGTAACCTCCTCCAGCCTCTACAACCCTCCCCATCTCTCTAACCTCCTCCAATCCTTACACCGCTCCCTATCTCTCTAACCTCCTCCAGATGCTACACACCCCCATCTCTGTAACATCCTCCACTCACCCCAATCCGCCCTATCTCTGAAAACTCAACTCCCTACAACACTCCCTATCTCTGTAACCTCCTCCAGCACCGACAATGCTCCCTATCTCTGTATCCTCCTCCAGCCACGACAAACCTTCCTATCTCTGTAACCTCCTCCAGACACTACAGCCCCCCATCTCTGTAACATCCTTCTCTCACTACAAACCTCCCAATCTCAGTAACCTCCTCCAGCCCCTAGAACCCTCCCTATCTCTGTCACCTCCTCCAGGCCCTAAAACCCTCCTTATCTCTGTAAGCTCCTCCAGCCCCTACACCCCTCCCCATCTCTCTAACCTCCTCCAATCCCTACACCCCTCCCTATCTCTCTAAACTCCTCCAGACGCTACACACCCGCATCTCTGTAACATCCTCCACTCACTACAACACGGCCTATCTCTGTAACCACCACCACTCACTACAACTCTCCCTATTGCTGTAACCTCCTCAAAACCCTACAAACCTCCCTATTGCTGTAACCTCTCCCAGCACCGACAACCCTCCCCATCTCTTTTACGTCCTCCAGCCCCTACACCCCACCTTATCTTTCTAACCTCCATGAGCCCCTACAACCCTATCGATCTCAGTAACCTCCTTAGCGCCTGCAAAACTCCCTAACTCTGTAACCTCCTCCAGCCCCTACACCCCTCCCTATCTCTGCAAACACCTCCAGCACCTACACCTCCTCCAGCACCTACAACGCTCTCTATCTCTGTATCCTCCTCCAGCCACTACAAACCTCCCTATCTCTGTAACCTCCTCCAGCAGCTGAACCCCTCCCTATCTAGGAAACCTACTCCAGCCCCTACACCCCTACCTATCTCTGTAACCTCCTCCAGCCAATACACCCCTCCTTATCTCTGTAACCTCCTGCAGCCTCTACACCCCTCCCTATCTCTGTAACATTCTACACTCACTACGACCCAACCTATCTCTGTAACTTCCTCCGTTCCCTACAACCCTCCCTATCTCTGTAACCTCCTCCACCCCCTACAAACCTCTCTATCTCTGTAATCTCCTCCAGGCCCAAAAACCCTCTTTATCTCTGTAACCTCCTCCAGCCCCTACAACCCTCCCCATCTCTCTAACCTCCTCTAGCCACTACAAACCTCCCTATCTCTGTATCCTCCTCCAGCCACTACAAACCTCCCTATCTCTATTTCCTCCTCCAGACCCTACAGCCCTCCCAATCTCTCTAACCTCCTCCAGACGCTACACACCCCCATCTCTGTAACATCCTCCAATCACTACAACCACCCAATCTCTGAAAACTCGTCAACTCCCTACAACACTTCCTATATCGGTAACCTCCTCCAACCTCTACACCCCTCCCTATCTCTGCAACCTTCTCCACTCACTATAATCCTAGCTCTCTCTGTAACTTCCTCCATCCCCTACAACCCTCCCTATCTCTGTAACCTCCTCCAGCCCCTAAAACCATCCTTATCTCTGTAACCTCCGCCAGCACCTACACCCCTCCCTATCTCTGTAAACTCCTCCAGCACCTACACCCCTCCCTATCTCTGCAAACTCTTCCTGCACCTACACCCCTTCCTATCTCTGTAACCTCCTCCAGCACCTCCAACGCTCCCTATCTCTGTATCCTCCTCCAGCCACTACAAACCTCCCTATCTCTGTATCCTCCCCCAGCCACTACAAACCTCCCTATCTCTATTTCCTCCTCCAGACCCTACATCCCTCCCTATCTCTGCAACCTCCTCCAGCAGCTGAACCCCTCCCTATGCATGTAACCTACTCCAGCCCCTACACCCCTCCCTTTCTCTGTAACCTTCTCCTGTCAAACACAACCTTACCTCCCTCTGTAACCTCCTCCAGCCAACACTCCCCTCCATATCTCTGTAACCACCGCCAGCCCCTCCACGCCTCCCTATCTCTGCAAACTCCTCCAGCCCCTACAAACCTCCCTATCTCTGTAACCTCCTCCAGGACGTACAACCCTCCCTATCACTGTAACCTCCTCATCCCCTACACCCCTCTCTATCTCTCTAACCTCCTCCAGACACTACACCCCTCCATCTCTGTAACATACTCCACTCACTACAACCCTCCCAATCTCTGTAACCTCCTCCACTCACTACTACAGTCCCAATCTCAGTAATCTCTTCCAGCCCCTAGAAACCTCCCTATCTCTTTAACCTTCTCCAGGTCCTAAAACCATCCTTATCTCTGTAACCTCTTCCAGCACCTACACCCCTCCCTATCTCTGTAAACTCCTCCAGCACCTACACCCCTCCCTATCTCTGCAAACTCTTCCAGCACCTACACCCCTTCCTATCTCTGTAACCTCCTCCAGCACCTACAAAACTCCCTATCTCTGAAACCAGCTCCAGACCCTACAAAACTCCCAATCTCAGTAACCTCCTCCAGCCCCTAGAACCCTCCCTATCTCTGTCACCTCCTCCAGGCCCTAAAACCCTCCTTATCTCTGTAAGCTCCTCCAGCCCCTACACCCCTCCCCATCTCTCTAACCTCCTCCAATCCCTACACCCCTCCCTATCTCTCTAGACTTCTCCAGACGCTACACACCCGCATCTCTGTAACATCCTCCACTCACTACAACACGGCCTATCTCTGTAACCACCACCACTCACTACAACTCTCCCTATTGCTGTAACCTCCTCAAAACCCTACAAACCTCCCTATTGCTGTAACCTCTCCCAGCACCGACAACACTCCCCATCTCTTTTACGTCCTCCAGCCCCTACACCCCACCTTATCTTTCTAACCTCCATGAGCCCCTACAACCCTATCGATCTCAGTAACCTCCTTAGCGCCTGCAAAACTCCCTAACTCTGTAACCTCCTCCAGCCCCTACACCCCTCCCTATCTCTGCAAACACCTCCAGCACCTACACCTCCTCCAGCCCCTACAAACCTCCCTATCTCTGTAACCTCCTCCAGGACGTACAACCCTCCCTATCACTGTAACCTCCTCCAACCCCTGCACCCCTCTCTATCTCTCTAACCTCCTCCAGACACTACACCCCTCCATCTCTGTAACATACTCCACTCACTACAACCCTCCCAATCTCTGTAACCTCCTCCACTCACTACTACAGTCCCAATCTCAGTAATCTCTTCCAGCCCCTAGAAACCTCCCTATCTCTTTAACCTTCTCCAGGTCCTAAAACCATCCTTATCTCTGTAACCTCTTCCAGCACCTACACCCCTCCCTATCTCTGTAAACTCCTCCAGCACCTACACCCCTCCCTATCTCTGCAAACTCTTCCAGCACCTACACCCCTTCCTATCTCTGTAACCTCCTCCAGCACCTACAAAACTCCCTATCTCTGAAACCAGCTCCAGCCCCTACAAAACTCCCTATCTCTGTATCCTCCTCCAGCCCCTACTCCCCACCTTATCTTTGTAATGTCCACAAGCCCCTCCAACTCTATCGATCTCGGTAACCTCCTCCAGCGCCTGCAATACTCCCTATCTCAGTAAACTCCTCCAGCTCCTACACCCCTCCCTATCTCGGCAAACTCCTCCAGCACCTACAACCCTCCCTATCTCTATAAAATCTTCCAGCACCTACACGCGTTCCTATCTCTGTAAACTCCTCCAGCACCTACAACGCTCTCTATCTCTGTATCCTCCTCCAGCCACTACAAACCTCCCTATCTCTGTAATCTCCTCCAGCAGCTGAACCCCTCCCTATCTATGTAACCTACTCCAGCCCCTACACCACTCCCTTTCTCTGTAACCTTCTCCAACCAAATACAACCCTACCTATCTCTGTAACCTCGTCAGCCAATACACGCCTCCTTATCTCTGTAACCTCATGCAGCCTCTACACCCCTCCCTATCTCTGTAACCTTCTCCACTCACTACGACCCAACCTATCTCTGTAACCTCCTCCAGCCCCTACAAACCTCTCTACCTCTGTAACCTCCTCCAGGCCCTAAAACCCTCCTTATCTCTGTAACCTCCTCCAGCCTCTACAACCCTCCCCATCTCTCTAACCTCCTCCAATCCTTACACCGCTCCCTATCTCTCTAACCTCCTCCAGATGCTACACACCCCCATCTCTGTAACATCCTCCACTCACCTCAATCCGCCCTATCTCTGAAAACTCAACTCCCTACAACACTCCCTATCTCTGTAACCTCCTCCAGCACCGACAATGCTCCCTATCTCTGTATCCTCCTCCAGCCACGACAAACCTTCCTATCTCTGTAACCTCCTCCAGACACTACAGCCCCCCATCTCTGTAACATCCTTCTCTCACTACAAACCTCCCAATCTCAGTAACCTCCTCCAGCCCCTAGAACCCTCCCTATCTCTGTCACCTCCTCCAGGCCCTAAAACCCTCCTTATCTCTGTAAGCTCCTCCAGCCCCTACACCCCTCCCCATCTCTCTAACCTCCTCCAATCCCTACACCCCTCCCTATCTCTCTAGACTTCTCCAGACGCTACACACCCGCATCTCTGTAACATCCTCCACTCACTACAACACGGCCTATCTCTGTAACCACCACCACTCACTACAACTCTCCCTATTGCTGTAACCTCCTCAAAACCCTACAAACCTCACTATTGCTGTAACCTCTCCCAGCACCGACAACACTCCCCATCTCTTTTACGTCCTCCAGCCCCTACACCCCACCTTATCTTTCTAACCTCCATGAGCCCCTACAACCCTATCGATCTCAGTAACCTCCTTAGCGCCTGCAAAACTCCCTAACTCTGTTACCTCCTCCAGCCCCTACACCCCTCCCTATCTCTGCAAACACCTCCAGCACCTACACCTCCTCCAGCACCTACAACGCTCTCTATCTCTGTATCCTCCTCCATCCACTACAAACCTCCCTATCTCTGTAACCTCCTCCAGCAGCTGAACCCCTCCCTATCTAGGAAACCTACTCCAGCCCCTACACCCCTACCTAACTCTGTAACCTCCTGCAGCCTCTACACCCCTCCCTATCTCTGTAACATTCTACACTCACTACGACCCAACCTATCTCTGTAACTTCCTCCGTTCCCTACAACCCTCCCTATCTCTGTAACCTCCTCCACCCCCTACAAACCTCTCTATCTCTGTAATCTCCTCCAGGCCCAAAAACCCTCTTTATCTCTGTAACCTCCTCCAGCCTCTACAACCCTCCCCATCTCTCTAACCTCCTCCAATCCTTACACCGCTCCCTATCTCTCTAACCTCCTCCAGATGCTACACACCCCCATCTCTGTAACATCCTCCACTCACCTCAATCCGCCCTATCTCTGAAAACTCAACTCCCTACAACAATCCCTATCTCTGTAACCTCCTCCAGCACCGACAATGCTCCCTATCTCTGTATCCTCCTCCAGCCACGACAAACCTTCCTATCTCTGTAACCTCCTCCAGACACTACAGCCCCCCATCACTGTAACATCCTTCTCTCACTACAAACCTCCCAATCTCAGTAACCTCCTCCAGCCCCTAGAACCCTCCCTATCTCTGTCACCTCCTCCAGGCCCTAAAACCCTCCTTATCTCTGTAAGCTCCTCCAGCCCCTACACCCCTCCCCATCTCTCTAACCTCCTCCAATCCCTACACCCCTCCCTATCTCTCTAAACTCCTCCAGACGCTACACACCCGCATCTCTGTAACATCCTCCACTCACTACAACACGGCCTATCTCTGTAACCACCACCACTCACTACAACTCTCCCTATTGCTGTAACCTCCTCAAAACCCTACAAACCTCCCTATTGCTGTAACCTCTCCCAGCACCGACAACCCTCCCCATCTCTTTTACGTCCTCCAGCCCCTACACCCCACCTTATCTTTCTAACCTCCATGAGCCCCTACAACCCTATCGATCTCAGTAACCTCCTTAGCGCCTGCAAAACTCCCTAACTCTGTAACCTCCTCCAGCCCCTACACCCCTCCCTATCTCTGCAAACACCTCCAGCACCTACACCTCCTCCAGCACCTACAACGCTCTCTATCTCTGTATCCTCCTCCAGCCACTACAAACCTCCCTATCTCTGTAACCTCCTCCAGCAGCTGAACCCCTCCCTATCTAGGAAACCTACTCCAGCCCCTACACCCCTACCTATCTCTGTAACCTCCTCCAGCCAATACACCCCTCCTTATCTCTGTAACCTCCTGCAGCCTCTACACCCCTCCCTATATCTGTAACATTCTACACTCACTACGACCCAACCTATCTCTGTAACCTCCTCCACCCCCTACAAACCTCTCTATCTCTGTAATCTCCTCCAGGCCCAAAAACCCTCTTTATCTCTGTAACCTCCTCCAGCCCCTACAACCCTCCCCATCTCTCTAACCTCCTCTAGCCACTACAAACCTCCCTATCTCTGTATCCTCCTCCAGCCACTACAAACCTCCCTATCTCTATTTCCTCCTCCAGACCCTACAGCCCTCCCAATCTCTCTAACCTCCTCCAGACGCTACACACCCCCATCTCTGTAACATCCTCCACTCACTACAACCACCCAATCTCTGAAAACTCGTCAACTCCCTACAACACTTCCTATATCGGTAACCTCCTCCAACCTCTACACCCCTCCCTATCTCTGCAACCTTCTCCACTCACTATAATCCTAGCTCTCTCTGTAACTTCCTCCATCCCCTACAACCTTCCCTATCTCTGTAACCTCCTCCAGCCCCTAAAGCCATCCCTATCTCTGTAACCTCCTCCAGGACGTACAACCCTCCCTATCACTGTAACCTCCTCCAACCCCTACACCCCTCTCTATCTCTCTAACCTCCTCCAGACACTACACCCCTCCATCTCTGTAACATCCTCCACTCACTACAACCCTCCCAATCTCTGTAACCTCCTCCACTCACTACTACAGTCCCAATCTCAGTAATCTCCTCCAGCCCCTAGAAACCTCCCTATCTCTTTAACCTTCTCCAGGTCCTAAAACCATCCTTATCTCTGTAACCTCTTCCAGCACCTACACCCCTCCCTATCTCTGTAAACTCCTCCAGCACCTACACCCCTCCCTATCTCTGCAAACTCTTCCAGCACCTACACCCCTTCCTATCTCTGTAACCTCCTCCAGCACCTACAAAACTCCCTATCTCTGAAACCAGCTCCAGCCCCTACAAAACTCCCTATCTCTGTATCCACCTCCAGCCCCTACTCCCCACCTTATCTTTGTAACGTCCACAAGCCCCTACAACCCTATCGATCTCGGTAACCTCCTCCAGCGCCTGCAAAACTCCCTATCTCAGTAAACTCCTCCAGCTCCTACACCCCTCCCTATCTCGGCAAACTCCTCCAGCACCTACACCCCTCCCTATCTCTATAAAATCTTCCAGCACCTACACGCGTTCCTATCTCTGTAAACTCCTCCAGCACCTACAACGCTCTCTATCTCTGTATCCTCCTCCAGCCACTACAAACCTCCCTATCTCTGTAACCTCCTCCAGCAGCTGAACCCCTCCCTATCTATGTAACCTACTCCAGCCCCTACACCACTCCCTTTCTCTGTAACCTTCTCCAACCAAATACAACCCTACCTATCTCTGTAACCTCGTCAGCCAATACACGCCTCCTTATCTCTGTAACCTTATGCAGCCTCTACACCCCTCCCTATCTCTGTAACCTTCTCCACTCACTACGACCCTAACCTATCTCTGTAACCTCCTCCAGCCCCTACAAACCTCTCTACCTCTGTAACCTCCTCCAGGCCCTAAAACCCTCCTTATCTCTGTAACCTCCTCCAGCCTCTACAACCCTCCCCATCTCTCTAACCTCCTCCAGATGCTACACACCCCCATCTCTGTAACATCCTCCACTCACCTCAATCCGCCCTATCTCTGAAAACTCAACTCCCTACAACACTCCCTATCTCTGTAACCTCCTCCAGCACCGACAATGCTCCCTATCTCTGTATCCTCCTCCAGCCACGACAAACCTTCCTATCTCTGTAACCTCCTCCAGACACTACAGCCCCCCATCTCTGTAACATCCTTCTCTCACTACAAACCTCCCAATCTCAGTAACCTCCTCCAGCCCCTAGAACCCTCCCTATCTCTGTCACCTCCTCCAGGCCCTAAAACCCTCCTTATCTCTGTAAGCTCCTCCAGCCCCTACACCCCTCCCCATCTCTTTAACCTCCTCCAATCCCTACACCCCTCCCTATCTCTCTAAACTCCTCCAGACGCTACACACCCGCATCTCTGTAACATCCTCCACTCACTACAACACGGCCTATCTCTGTAACCACCACCACTCACTACAACTCTCCCTATTGCTGTAACCTCCTCAAAACCCTACAAACCTCCCTATTGCTGTAACCTCTCCCAGCACCGACAACCCTCCCCATCTCTTTTACGTCCTACACCCCACCTTATCTTTCTAACCGCCATGAGCCCCTACAACCTTATCGTTCTCAGTAACCTCCTTAGCGCCTGCAAAACTCCCTAACTCTGTAACCTCCTCCAGCCCCTACACCCCTCCCTATCTCTGCAAACACCTCCAGCACCTACACCCCTCCCTTTCTCTGTAACCTCCTCCACTCACTACAACACGGCCTATCTCTGAAAATTCCTCAACTTCCAACAACACTCCCTATCTCTGTAACCTCCTCCACTCACTACAACTCTCCCTATTGCTGTAACATCCTCAAAACCCTACAAACCTCCCTATTGCTGTAACCTCTCCCAGCACCGACAACCCTCCCCATCTCTTTTACGTCCTCCAGCCCCTACACCCCACCTTATCTTTCTAACCTCCATGAGCCCCTACAACCCTATCGATCTCAGTAACCTCCTTAGCGCCTGCAAAACTCCCTAACTCTGTAACCTCCTCCAGCCCCTACACCCCTCCCTATCTCTGCAAACACCTCCAGCACCTACACCTCCTCCAGCACCTACAACGCTCTCTATCTCTGTATCCTCCTCCAGCCACTACAAACCTCCCTATCTCTGTAACCTCCTCCAGCAGCTGAACCCCTCCCTATCTAGAAAACCTACTCCAGCCCCTACACCCCTCCCTTTCTCTGTAACCTTCTCCAGCCAAATACAACCCTACCTATCTCTGTAACCTTCTCCAGCCAATACACCCCTCCCTGTCTCTCTAACCTCCTCCAGATGCTACACACTCCCATCTCTGTAACATCCTCCACTCACCTCAATCCGCCCTATCTCTGAAAACTCAACTCCCTACAACACTCCCTATCTCTGTAACCTCCTCCAGCACCTACAACGCTCCCTATCTCTGTATCCTCCTCCAGCCACTACAAACCTTCCTATCTCTGTAACCTCCTCCAGACACTACAGCCCCCCATCTCTGTAACATCCTCCACTCACTACAAACCTCCCAATCTCAGTAACCTCCTCCAGCCCCTAGAACACTCCCTATCTCTGTAACCTCCTCCAGGCCCTAAAACCCTCCTTATCTCTGTAACCTCCTCCAGCCCCTACACCCTTCCCCATCTCTCTAACCTCCTCCAATCCCTACACCCCTCCCTATCTCTAAACTCCTCCAGACGCCTCACACCCGCATCTCTGTAACATCCTCCACTCACTACAACACGGCCTATCTCTGAAAACTCCTCAACTCCCAACAACACTCCCTATCTCTGTAACCTCCTCCACTCACTACAACTCTCCCTATTGCTGTAACATCCTCAAAACCCTACAAACCTCCCTATTGCTGTAACCTCTCCCAGCACCGACAACCCTCCCCATCTCTTTTACGTCCTCCAGCCCCTACACCCCACCTTATCTTTCTAACCTTCATGAGCCCCTACAACCCTATCGATCTCAGTAACCTCCTTAGCGCCTGCAAAACTCCCTAACTCTGTAACCTCCTCCAGCCCCTACACCCCTCCCTATCTCTGCAAACACCTCCAGCACCTACACCTCCTCCAGCACCTACAACGCTCTCTATCTCTGTATCCTCCTCCAGCCACTACAAACCTCCCTATCTCTGTAACCTCCTCCAGCAGCTGAACCCCTCCCTATCTAGAAAACCTACTCCAGCCCCTACACCCCTCCCTTTCTCTGTAACCTTCTCCAGCCAAATACAACCCTACCTATCTCTGTAACCTTCTCCAGCCAATACACCCCTCCCTATCTCTGTAACCTCCTGCAGCCTCTACACCCCTCCCTATCTCTGTAACATTCTCCACTCACTACGACCCAACCTATCTCTGTAACTTCCTCCGTTCCCTACAACCCTCCCTATCTCTGTAACCTCCTCCAGCCCCTACAAACCTCTCTATCTCTGTAACCTTCTCCAGGCCCAAAAACCCTCTTTATCTCTGTAACCTCCTCCAGCCCCTACAACCCTCCCCATCTCTCTAACCTCCTCCAATCCCTACACGCCTCCCTATCTCTCCAACCTCCTCCAGACGCTACACACCCCCATCTCTGTAACCTTTTCCAGCCCCAAAAAACCTCCCTATCTCTGTAACCTCCACCAGCCCCTGCACCCCTCCCTATCTATGTAACCTCCTCCAGTCCATACACCCCTCCCTATCTCTGTAATCTCGTCCAGCCCCTACAAACCTACTTATCTCTATAACATCCTCCAGCACCTTAACCCCTTCCTATCTCTATAACCTTTTCCAGCCTCTAAAAACCTCCCTATCTCTGAAACCTGCTCTAGCATCTACAATGATCCCAATCTCTGTATCTTCCTCCAGCCCCCAGAAACCTCCCCATCTCTGTAACCCCCTCCAGACCTTATACCCATCTCTATCTCTGTAACCTCCTCCACACCTTATATCCATCCCTATCTCTGTAAACTTCTCCAGCCCATACACCCCTCCCTATCTCTGTAATCTCCTCCAGCCCCTAGAAACCTCCCTATCTCTTTAACCTCCTCCAGGTCCTAAAACCATCCTTATCTCTGTAACCTCCGCCAGCACCTACACCCCTCCCTATCTCTGTAAACTCCTCCAGCACCTACACCCCTCCCTATCTCTGCAAACTCTTCCAGCACCTACACCCCTTCCTATCTCTGTAACCTCCTCCAGCACCTCCAACGCTCCCTATCTCTGTATCCTCCTCCAGCCACTACAAACCTCCCTATCTCTGTATCCTCCCCCAGCCACTACAAACCTCCCTATCTCTATTTCCTCCTCCAGACCCTACATCCCTCCCTATCTCTGCAACCTCCTCCAGCAGCTGAACCCCTCCCTATGCATGTAACCTACTCCAGCCCCTACACCCCTCCCTTTCTCTGTAACCTTCTCCTGTCAAACACAACCTTACCTCCCTCTGTAACCTCCTCCAGCCAATACTCCCCTCCATATCTCTGTAACCACCGCCAGCCCCTCCACGCCTCCCTATCTCTGCAAACTCCTCCAGCCCCTACAAACCTCCCTATCTCTGTAACCTCCTCCAGGACGTACAACCCTCCCTATCACTGTAACCTCCTCATCCCCTACACCCCTCTCTATCTCTCTAACCTCCTCCAGACACTACACCCCTCCATCTCTGTAACATACTCCACTCACTACAACCCTCCCAATCTCTGTAACCTCCTCCACTCACTACTACAGTCCCAATCTCAGTAATCTCTTCCAGCCCCTAGAAACCTCCCTATCTCTTTAACCTTCTCCAGGTCCTAAAACCATCCTTATCTCTGTAACCTCTTCCAGCACCTACACCCCTCCCTATCTCTGTAAACTCTTCCAGCACCTACACCCCTTCCTATCTCTGTAACCTCCTCCAGCACCTACAAAACTCCCTATCTCTGAAACCAGCTCCAGCCCCTACAAAACTCCCTATCTCTGTATCCTCCTCCAGCCCCTACTCCCCACCTTATCTTTGTAACGTCCACAAGCCCCTACAACCCTATCGATCTCGGTAACCTCCTCCAGCGCCTGCAATACTCCCTATCTCAGTAAACTCCTCCAGCTCCTACACCCCTCCCTATCTCGGCAAACTCCTCCAGCACCTACACCCCTCCCTATCTCTATAAAATCTTCCAGCACCTACACGCGTTCCTATCTCTGTAAACTCCTCCAGCACCTACAATGCTCTCTATCTCTGTATCCTCCTCCAGCCACTACAAACCTCCCTATCTCTGTAACCTCCTCCAGCAGCTGAACCCCTCCCTATCTATGTAACCTACTCCAGCCCCTACACCACTCCCTTTCTCTGTAACCTTCTCCAACCAAATACAACCCTACCTATCTCTGTAACCTCGTCAGCCAATACACGCCTCCTTATCTCTGTAACCTCATGCAGCCTCTACACCCCTCCCTATCTCTGTAACCTTCTCCACTCACTACGACCCAACCTATCTCTGTAACCTCCTCCAGCCCCTACAAACCTCTCTACCTCTGTAACCTCCTCCAGGCACTAAAACCCTCCTTATCTCTGTAACCTCCTCCAGCCTCTACAACCCTCCCCATCTCTCTAACCTCCTCCAATCCTTACACCGCTCCCTATCTCTCTAACCTCCTCCAGATGCTACACACCCCCATCTCTGTAACATCCTCCACTCACCTCAATCCGCCCTATCTCTGAAAACTCAACTCCCTACAACACTCCCTATCTCTGTAACCTCCTCCAGCACCGACAATGCTCCCTATCTCTGTATCCTCCTCCAGCCACGACAAACCTTCCTATCTCTGTAACCTCCTCCAGACACTACAGCCCCCCATCTCTGTAACATCCTTCTCTCACTACAAACCTCCCAATCTCAGTAACCTCCTCCAGCCCCTAGAACCCTCCCTATCTCTGTCACCTCCTCCAGGCCCTAAAACCCTCCTTATCTCTGTAAGCTCCTCCAGCCCCTACACCCCTCCCCATCTCTCTAACCTCCTCCAATCCCTACACCCCTCCCTATCTCTCTAAACTCCTCCAGACGCTACACACCCGCATCTCTGTAACATCCTCCACTCACTACAACACGGCCTATCTCTGTAACCACCACCACTCACTACAACTCTCCCTATTGCTTAACATCCTCAAAACCCTACAAACCTCCCTATTGCTGTAACCTCTCCCAGCACCGACAACCCTCCCCATCTCTTTTACGTCCTCCAGCCCCTACACCCCACCTTATCTTTCTAACCTCCATGAGCCCCTACAACCCTATCGATCTCAGTAACCTCCTTAGCGCCTGCAAAACTCCCTAACTCTGTAAACTCCTCCAGCCCCTACACCCCTCCCTATCTCTGCAAACACCTCCAGCACCTACACCTCCTCCAGCACCTACAACGCTCTCTATCTCTGTATCCTCCTCCAGCCACTACAAACCTCCCTATCTCTGTAACCTCCTCCAGCAGCTGAACCCCTCCCTATCTAGGAAACCTACTCCAGCCCCTACACCCCTACCTATCTCTGTAACCTCCTCCAGCCAATACACCCCTCCTTATCTCTGTAACCTCCTGCAGCCTCTACACCCCTCCCTATCTCTGTAACATTCTACACTCACTACGACCCAACCTATCTCTGTAACTTCCTCCGTTCCCTACAACCCTCCCTATCTCTGTAACCTCCTCCACCCCCTACAAACCTCTCTATCTCTGTCACCTCCTCCAGGCCCTAAAACCCTCCTTATCTCTGTAAGCTCCTCCAGCCCCTACACCCCTCCCCATCTCTTTAACCTCCTCCAATCCCTACACCCCTCCCTATCTCTCTAAACTCCTCCAGACGCTACACACCCGCATCTGTGTAACATCCTCCACTCACTACAACACGGCCTATCTCTGTAACCACCACCACTCACTACAACTCTCCCTATTGCTGTAACCTCCTCAAAACCCTACAAACCTCCCTATTGCTGTAACCTCTCCCAGCACCGACAACCCTCCCCATCTCTTTTACGTCCTACACCCCACCTTATCTTTCTAACCGCCATGAGCCCCTACAACCTTATCGTTCTCAGTAACCTCCTTAGCGCCTGCAAAACTCCCTAACTCTGTAACCTCCTCCAGCCCCTACACCCCTCCCTATCTCTGCAAACACCTCCAGCACCTACACCCCTCCCTTTCTCTGTAACCTCCTCCACTCACTACAACACGGCCTATCTCTGAAAATTCCTCAACTTCCAACAACACTCCCTATCTCTGTAACCTCCTCCACTCACTACAACTCTCCCTATTGCTGTAACATCCTCAAAACCCTACAAACCTCCCTATTGCTGTAACCTCTCCCAGCACCGACAACCCTCCCCATCTCTTTTACGTCCTCCAGCCCCTACACCCCACCTTATCTTTCTAACCTCCATGAGCCCCTACAACCCTATCGATCTCAGTAACCTCCTTAGCGCCTGCAAAACTCCCTAACTCTGTAACCTCCTCCAGCCCCTACACCCCTCCCTATCTCTGCAAACACCTCCAGCACCTACACCTCCTCCAGCACCTACAACGCTCTCTATCTCTGTATCCTCCTCCAGCCACTACAAACCTCCCTATCTCTGTAACCTCCTCCAGCAGCTGAACCCCTCCCTATCTAGAAAACCTACTCCAGCCCCTACACCCCTCCCTTTCTCTGTAACCTTCTCCAGCCAAATACAACCCTACCTATCTCTGTAACCTTCTCCAGCCAATACACCCCTCCCTGTCTCTCTAACCTCCTCCAGATGCTACACACTCCCATCTCTGTAACATCCTCCACTCACCTCAATCCGCCCTATCTCTGAAAACTCAACTCCCTACAACACTCCCTATCTCTGTAACCTCCTCCAGCACCTACAACGCTCCCTATCTCTGTATCCTCCTCCAGCCACTACAAACCTTCCTATCTCTGTAACCTCCTCCAGACACTACAGCCCCCCATCTCTGTAACATCCTCCACTCACTACAAACCTCCCAATCTCAGTAACCTCCTCCAGCCCCTAGAACACTCCCTATCTCTGTAACCTCCTCCAGGCCCTAAAACCCTCCTTATCTCTGTAACCTCCTCCAGCCCCTACACCCTTCCCCATCTCTCTAACCTCCTCCAATCCCTACACCCCTCCCTATCTCTAAACTCCTCCAGACGCCTCACACCCGCATCTCTGTAACATCCTCCACTCACTACAACACGGCCTATCTCTGAAAACTCCTCAACTCCCAACAACACTCCCTATCTCTGTAACCTCCTCCACTCACTACAACTCTCCCTATTGCTGTAACATCCTCAAAACCCTACAAACCTCCCTATTGCTGTAACCTCTCCCAGCACCGACAACCCTCCCCATCTCTTTTACGTCCTCCAGCCCCTACACCCCACCTTATCTTTCTAACCTTCATGAGCCCCTACAACCCTATCGATCTCAGTAACCTCCTTAGCGCCTGCAAAACTCCCTAACTCTGTAACCTCCTCCAGCCCCTACACCCCTCCCTATCTCTGCAAACACCTCCAGCACCTACACCTCCTCCAGCACCTACAACGCTCTCTATCTCTGTATCCTCCTCCAGCCACTACAAACCTCCCTATCTCTGTAACCTCCTCCAGCAGCTGAACCCCTCCCTATCTAGAAAACCTACTCCAGCCCCTACACCCCTCCCTTTCTCTGTAACCTTCTCCAGCCAAATACAACCCTACCTATCTCTGTAACCTTCTCCAGCCAATACACCCCTCCCTATCTCTGTAACCTCCTGCAGCCTCTACACCCCTCCCTATCTCTGTAACATTCTCCACTCACTACGACCCAACCTATCTCTGTAACTTCCTCCGTTCCCTACAACCCTCCCTATCTCTGTAACCTCCTCCAGCCCCTACAAACCTCTCTATCTCTGTAACCTTCTCCAGGCCCAAAAACCCTCTTTATCTCTGTAACCTCCTCCAGCCCCTACAACCCTCCCCATCTCTCTAACCTCCTCCAATCCCTACACGCCTCCCTATCTCTCCAACCTCCTCCAGACGCTACACACCCCCATCTCTGTAACCTTTTCCAGCCCCAAAAAACCTCCCTATCTCTGTAACCTCCACCAGCCCCTGCACCCCTCCCTATCTATGTAACCTCCTCCAGTCCATACACCCCTCCCTATCTCTGTAATCTCGTCCAGCCCCTACAAACCTACTTATCTCTATAACATCCTCCAGCACCTTAACCCCTTCCTATCTCTATAACCTTTTCCAGCCTCTAAAAACCTCCCTATCTCTGAAACCTGCTCTAGCATCTACAATGATCCCAATCTCTGTATCTTCCTCCAGCCCCCAGAAACCTCCCCATCTCTGTAACCCCCTCCAGACCTTATACCCATCTCTATCTCTGTAACCTCCTCCACACCTTATATCCATCCCTATCTCTGTAAACTTCTCCAGCCCATACACCCCTCCCTATCTCTGTAATCTCCTCCAGCCCCTAGAAAACTCCCTATCTCTTTAACCTCCTCCAGGTCCTAAAACCATCCTTATCTCTGTAACCTCCGCCAGCACCTACACCCCTCCCTATTTCTGTAAACTCCTCCAGCACCTACACCCCTCCCTATCTCTGCAAACTCTTCCAGCACCTACACCCCTTCCTATCTCTGTAACCTCCTCCAGCACCTCCAACGCTCCCTATCTCTGTATCCTCCTCCAGCCACTACAAACCTCCCTATCTCTGTATCCTCCCCCAGCCACTACAAACCTCCCTATCTCTATTTCCTCCTCCAGACCCTACATCCCTCCCTATCTCTGCAACCTCCTCCAGCAGCTGAACCCCTCCCTATGCATGTAACCTACTCCAGCCCCTACACCCCTCCCTTTCTCTGTAACCTTCTCCTGTCAAACACAACCTTACCTCCCTCTGTAACCTCCTCCAGCCAATACTCCCCTCCATATCTCTGTAACCACCGCCAGCCCCTCCACGCCTCCCTATCTCTGCAAACTCCTCCAGCCCCTACAAACCTCCCTATCTCTGTAACCTCCTCCAGGACGTACAACCCTCCCTATCACTGTAACCTCCTCATCCCCTACACCCCTCTCTATCTCTCTAACCTCCTCCAGACACTACACCCCTCCATCTCTGTAACATACTCCACTCACTACAACCCTCCCAATCTCTGTAACCTCCTCCACTCACTACTACAGTCCCAATCTCAGTAATCTCTTCCAGCCCCTAGAAACCTCCCTATCTCTTTAACCTTCTCCAGGTCCTAAAACCATCCTTATCTCTGTAACCTCTTCCAGCACCTACACCCCTCCCTATCTCTGTAAACTCCTCCAGCACCTACACCCCTCCCTATCTCTGCAAACTCTTCCAGCACCTACACCCCTTCCTATCTCTGTAACCTCCTCCAGCACCTACAATGCTCTCTATCTCTGTATCCTCCTCCAGCCACTACAAACCTCCCTAACTCTGTAACCTCCTCCAGCAGCTGAACCCCTCCCTATCTATGTAACCTACTCCAGCCCCTACACCACTCCCTTTCTCTGTAACCTTCTCCAACCAAATACAACCCTACCTATCTCTGTAACCTCGTCAGCCAATACACGCCTCCTTATCTCTGTAACCTCATGCAGCCT
This sequence comes from Isurus oxyrinchus, assembly GCA_026770705.1. Lineage (NCBI taxonomy): Eukaryota > Metazoa > Chordata > Chondrichthyes > Lamniformes > Lamnidae > Isurus > Isurus oxyrinchus. The sequence goes on from JANJGN010001011.1 coordinate 214,874, forward strand.
CTACACCCCTCCCTATCTCTGTAACCTTCTCCACTCACTACGACCCAACCTATCTCTGTAACCTCCTCCAGCCCCTACAAACCTCTCTACCTCTGTAACCTCCTCCAGGCCCTAAAACCCTCCTTATCTCTGTAACCTCCTCCAGCACCGACAATGCTCCCTATCTCTGTATCCTCCTCCAGCCACGACAAACCTTCCTATCTCTGTAACCTCCTCCAGACACTACAGCCCCCCATCTCTGTAACATCCTTCTCTCACTACAAACCTCCCAATCTCAGTAACCTCCTCCAGCCCCTAGAACCCTCCCTATCTCTGTCACCTCCTCCAGGCCCTAAAACCCTCCTTATCTCTGTAAGCTCCTCCAGCCCCTACACCCCTCCCCATCTCTCTAACCTCCTCCAATCCCTACACCCCTCCCTATCTCTCTAAACTCCTCCAGACGCCTCACACCCGCATCTCTGTAACATCCTCCACTCACTACAACACGGCCTATCTCTGTAACCACCACCACTCACTACAACTCTCCCTATTGCTTAACATCCTCAAAACCCTACAAACCTCCCTATTGCTGTAACCTCTCCCAGCACCGACAACCCTCCCCATCTCTTTTACGTCCTCCAGCCCCTACACCCCACCTTATCTTTCTAACCTCCATGAGCCCCTACAACCCTATCGATCTCAGTAACCTCCTTAGCGCCTGCAAAACTCCCTAACTCTGTAAACTCCTCCAGCCCCTACACCCCTCCCTATCTCTGCAAACACCTCCAGCACCTACACCTCCTCCAGCACCTACAACGCTCTCTATCTCTGTATCCTCCTCCAGCCACTACAAACCTCCCTATCTCTGTAACCTCCTCCAGCAGCTGAACCCCTCCCTATCTAGGAAACCTACTCCAGCCCCTACACCCCTACCTATCTCTGTAACCTCCTCCAGCCAATACACCCCTCCTTATCTCTGTAACCTCCTGCAGCCTCTACACCCCTCCCTATCTCTGTAACATTCTACACTCACTACGACCCAACCTATCTCTGTAACTTCCTCCGTTCCCTACAACCCTCCCTATCTCTGTAACCTCCTCCACCCCCTACAAACCTCTCTATCTCTGTAATCTCCTCCAGGCCCAAAAACCCTCTTTATCTCTGTAACTTCCTCCAGCCCCTACAACCCTCCCCATCTCTCTAACCTCCTCTAGCCCACTACAAGTGATCGCCTATCTCTGTATCCTCCTCCAGCCACTACAAACCTCCCTATCTCTATTTCCTCCTCCAGACCCTACAGCCCTCCCAATCTCTCTAACCTCCTCCAGACGCTACACACCCCCATCTCTGTAACATCCTCCACTCACTACAACCACCCAATCTCTGAAAACTCGTCAACTCCCTACAACACTTCCTATATCGGTAACCTCCTCCAACCTCTACACCCCTCCCTATCTCTGCAACCTTCTCCACTCACTATAATCCTAGCTCTCTCTGTAACTTCCTCCATCCCCTACAAACCCTCCCTATCTCTGTAACCTCCTCCAGCCCCTAAAGCCATCCCTATCTCTGTAACCTCCTCCAGGTCCTACAACACTCTCTATCTCTGTGACCTCCTGCAGCCCCTACACACCTCCCTATCTCTCTAACCTCCTCCAGACGCTACACACCCCCATCTTTGTAACCTCCTCCACTCACTACGACCCAACCAACCTCTGTAACCTCCCCCAGCCCCTACAACCCTCCCCATCTCTCTAAACTCCTCCAATCTCTACAACCCCTCCCTATCTCTCTCACCTCCTCCAGACGCTACACACCCCCGATCTCTGTAACATCCTCCACTCACTACAACCCTCCCAATCTCTGTAACCTCCTCCACTCACTACAACCCTCCCTATCTCAGTCATCTCCTCCAGCGCCTACAAATCTCCCTATCTATATAACCTCCTCCAGCCACCTACACCCCTCCCAATCTCTGTAACCTCCTCCTGCGCCTACAAATCTCCCTAACTCTGTAACCTCCTCCAGCGCCTACAATCCTCCCTATCTCAGTAACCTCCACCAGCCACCTACACCCCTCCCTATCTCTGTAACCTCCTCCACTCACTACAACCCTCCCGATCTTTGTAACCTCCTCCAGCCCCTACACCGCCTCCCTATCTCCGTAACCTCCTCCGGCCTCTTCAAGCCAACCAATCTCTTT